>JAOXYI010161566.1:0-11483 GCA_028566495.1 Lithophaga antillarum | reverse complement strand
AAACGTTCACCAAATGTTCCTGCAGGAAAACGTGGCCATGCATCTGAGGCCTGTTTAATATACAACGTGCAGTTTTATGTGTGTACTACATACTAGAAAAATAAATGAAATTTGAACATCTCTTTCTGTCATGGAATGTGAAAAATAAATATCTATGCTCTTGTGGAACTGAAAATAAAAATTCATGCTGCAACAGTCTAGAAAATAAAAAAGCTTTCAACAATGTTCATAAAAATAAATAACATTTCATAATACAATCCTCCTGCCCCCACCCCCAGAATATCAAATGGTCGTCCCCTTACCTGAGCCTGTGTGTATTGTACTCCATATGTATTTGTATTTGTATTTAACAGCCTTTGGAACATATATATATATATTCATCTATCCGCACACTTGTCTTTCCCTTTTTAGCAGGGTAGCCACGTTTTCTCCAAAGATGAAGTTCTTAGACCCACCATGATAAAGTCTATATTTTGACTCTGCACAGTACAGTTTCAATGAAATACTTAGAACCGCGCCTACCATTTTTGTCTCAAAACGGTACAACAATAAAGTTATGTAGAAATATATAGGCCCAGGAAGTTCAGCATCCAGATGAGTTTTATCATTTGAATGTAAAATCTTAGGTATTTGTGCATGATTCATTACTACTTAATGCAAACTAAAGCCATAAAAACCCTGTAAAAGATTTTAAAAAATTCCCCGCCATAAAAAGAGGGTGTGGATGACTGCTCCACATCTGGTAGCCGTTATGACAGATAGTCTTTAAGCATGTCTTCCTCAGTACATATTACCCATTATGATTGATTGGGGTTTAACGCCGCTTTCAGCAATTTTCAGCTATATCGTTGCTACCAGTTTTATAAATCATGTTTTGTTTGTTTGGGGTCTAACGTTTCTAACAGTGGTTTGAGCGTTGTTTTCAGCTGATGTGTAGTGGAAAAAACCGCCATTTTCAAAAAGTTACGTGTAATGTTGAAAACATCTCACCCGATGTTTTGTTTCATTAGAGTTTAACGCCACTTTCAGTTTTCAGCTATATCATTGTTACCGGTTAAGGAAGCCGACATATTCGGATATTTTCGATGACCTTTGACTACTTACTGGTAAAGTTTATCATACGAAGTACAAGTCGAATGCACCGTCCTTTTTGTGATCGCCCACAGTCAGACACGAACTGATACCCTGGGGGTGATAAGAATATTGCTATTTACGGTCCATATGACTACATAGACCACTCGGCCACTAAGGTTCGCATATCTCGATGTTCGAACTCACACCTTGGAAGTGATAGGCAATATTGATCTATACAGGTCCATGTGACCAACTTCTTCAACAATATATTCATTGACGTCAGTATTGAACCATTCAGTACATACATTATTGTAGTTTTATGACATCAGTATTGAATCATTCAATATATACATTTTTGTAATTTTTTGACATCAGTACCGAATCATTTGATATATATAATATTGTAGACTGCTTGTTCTAAGTCCGGTGTAGTGACGTAAATAAAACGTTTATGAATTTATTCTTTTAGAACATGAATTACACTGAATTACACTTGGAGCCTGGGTGGCCGTGTAGTTGAGGTCGTTGACTCATAACCACTAACCTAACACCACTATCGCGGGTTCGAGTTTGCTCGCCCCGCTTCATGTGTTAGGGCTTCCAGAAACCTACCCAGATATCGGTGGTTTGTGCTGTTCAGCTGGATAGTTATCCAGGTTTTCCTCCCCAGTAAGTCTGGTAGGCATGATATAGCTGAAAATGACGATAAACCCAACAATCAAACAATCTACCGAACTACACTTTATTCTTTATTTTAGAAAAAAGGGTTATCCCTGTCATCGAAAATACATGTATATGTTTCAGACACTGAAAGGTGATGTACAGCATACATGTAGTTGCCAGTACAAAAATAAAACGTTGCCGTTAACTTGTATAGTGTACTATTAATATTTCAATGTAAATTCAGTGAATACGTTTGTTTCGAGCCGTTTCCATTCCGTAGAAAATCCGGATATTTGGCCGACGTCACATGATTGTAGTAACATGTAAGGCAATTCTGTGACAATGGTCACTGTTCTATACAATTTTTCAGTAGACAATGTCTACATTAAATTTTTGTCAATTTTAAACTTGTGATATTTAGGAATATTCGTATGCCTCTTTATAGTCACAAAAACAATACGGAATGCAATTTGCGTCTGTGTTTAATGTTGAAATCTACCGATTTGCGTAACATTTGTGACGTCGGGCAAAGAAAATTGCCGAAATATTAAAGGAATGCAAACGGCTCGAAACAAACGCATTAAACTTTGAGGCAACGTCAAATTTTAGAGTTACTGCCCACAGATCATACGTTTATGCACATTATTTCTATGTTATTTATTTTCGTGTGTTTTTTCATTTCTGTGTTAAAAAAGCTGTGAATTTAAAAAAAAGAGACTTAATCAGGTCAAAAGTTAAAAATGAACAATTATATCATCGTTCGATTGCCGTTCATGTACATGCCAGCTCTCGTTGGGTGCAACTTCAATTTTTTTTGTAAGGGTGAGCGGCTGAACCTCCAAGAGCCTCACATATTCAAATGTTTCTGAGACCCAATGATGACTAACAATTCAGATATTTTCCACCGCTAAACCGGCGAAAAAATTATCCGTTTTCGTCACAATTGGTCATTTTTTCTTCCATGAAAATTTCACTCTTAAAAACTTCAGACCTTTTCATATCTAAATATGAAAATATGAAGGTATTCATATATTTTTATGCTTCAGAGGTGACCGGTTTCCATATTTGTTAACTTAAAATGGACTCTATTCCAGCGGTACGTCCCTACCTACCATTATACTCCCCCTTCAAGGCACGCTAATGTCGTCTTGAATTCTTACTTACTTTTGAAGATAATTCAATATATAGAACAGCAGTTTAATCGCTGTCGTTTACTATTTTGTAGGGAATGGGTTGTATGTACATTTCCGTCTTCCCAAATCAAGGGTTTCTGAGTCCACTTCATTCCCCACAAACCCTTGACAGATTACATAAACAAACTACCGCTCCCACCCATGTGTTAATTTCAACAATGGTGACCAACAAAACTGTCCTGTACAGACACTTTAAAGAAAATAAATTCTTATTGGTTCACATGAGTCTTGATGAAGACCGGGAATTTACAAACTTATTCTGTCAAGAATTTGTGAGGAGCGAAGTGGACTCAGAAATCTTTGACTTGAGAAGATGGTACATTTCTTAAGCGGTGGAACACTATAAAGCTAAACCTATGTTTTTGTCCCAACCCCTTTTTTTACCAAAAGTTTCAAACAAAAGTGTATTTTGATTAAACCAATAATAAAATGACGCTATCTTTGAATTATAATAATAGATACTGATTTTACCTTTAGAAACTTTTTTTCATATGCAATACATTTTTGTCTACAAACAATAACAATTTTGTTATCCATATTTTTTAGTTTGTGACATTAGGGACATTTTCGACCTAATTCTTCTGTTGGCAAAAATAATCGATTGAATCGGTTTTAAAGCCACTTTAAGAAATTTTTCATTCATATCATGGTGACAAGTTTCGGCAAGTAACCGGTACATCTTACAGTCTAATCTACACACTCTTTCTCCACCAAGTAAATAAGGGGTACTGTGAGCATAGCTCACAAATTAATAACCCCCGCATCCCACTAAACCTATTTATTGCAAAATGAATAAGGACCGATTTAAAAGATTTTAAATCCTAAAAAATACATTGCGCCAAACTACACAGTATACTTTAAAATGTGTTGAAGTTTAACGAAATTCCATTTAACGGTCAAGGAAGATTACTGGATACAATATGGGACCCCCTTAGCCTATACATGTAAAATGGCTACTTCCCATGTTTTCATGAAAGTTTTGATTATGGAAAAAATTAAACATATGGTGCATAACTACACTTCATGAAGAAGAATGTCTTGAAGTTTTGTGAAATTCCATTTATTGGTCATGAAGGAGTAGTGGATACAGTATGGGACCCTCTCAACCAAAGCCGAAGTACATGTAAAATGGCTGCTTCTGGGAAAATTTCAATAATGAGAAAAATTAAATATATGGAGCACAACTACACTTCATATTGAAGAACGTGTTAAAGTTTCATGAAATTCCATGAAGTGGTTAAGGAGGAGTAGTGGATACAATATGGGACCTCCCTCACCTAGAGCCTTAGTACATGTAAAATGTTTATTTTCTATCCAAATTTGAACTTCAACAAAAATTAAATATATGGTGCACAACAACACTTCATACTGAAAAATGTGTTAAAGTTTCATGAAATTCCATAGAGCTTTTAAGGAGGAGTAGTGGATACAATATGGAACGCCCTCACCTAGAGCCTAATGACACGTAAAATTACTATTTTCTGGACAAATTTGAATTTGACAAAAATTAAATATATGGTGCACAACTACACTTCATACTGAAGAATGCGTTAAAGTTTCATGAAATTCCAGTCAGTGGTTGAGGAGGAGTAGTGAATACAAAAATGTTACGGACTGACTGACTGACAGACAGATGGAAGCAATGATCATTATATACCTCCTGCTTCGCGGGGGATATAACAATTTGTAAATTTAGTGCCCCCACGGCATTTAACTAACATTTGGAAGAAGACTGAATATGCAACTTTAAAATATGCCGCAAAAAGCCGATTTTTTGTCTATCCCCCGCATAGGTATATTTTTACATGGTTAATTTAGATCTGTTGTTCTTTACTAAATCAAACCTGGGATTCCCAGATAAAACCAGCTTTCATTACATATCGAGCTGAGATGTGAAAAAAAACTTGCAACGAGAAATTAATGTCTTTACTTATTTGTTAAAAAGGTGTCGACAGTCGTTGTCCCCATTTTTACCGTTAGATATTGAACAGTGATCTGAAAAAGTGTGTTCAATAAATAAGATTTTTTAAAGGAAAGAGATGACGAGGGAGCCAATATATTATGTGGGTCTAGAAAATGAATACAATGTAATTCGTTATTCGTCTATCGAAGAAATGTAGTCGGTATATCAGCAAATGCGATGGTTGAATGAAACGTAAAATCAATCATGCAAAATTAAAAGAGGGTGAATTTCTACGAATTGGTGACGTGAAGTTTATTGCAAATATACATGTAGTAAACTTTCAGCAGACAAAATACATGTAAAAATCAGATACGTAAACAAGAATTAGTTCATCAATGGAACACCCTTAAATGTCGCGTGAATATACCAGAAATATTAGAGGCATGTGAATATTAATAAACAGAATTTCGTACACTTTTCGGAGGAAAAAAACATACATGTACATGTACCATCGGTTAAAGGTCGTAAGTAATTATTTTAATTGCGAGTAGAAATAAACGAATGGAATACATTCTGGCATCTTTCGCTGTGCTGTGGAAATTTATTTGATCAATACACATTTCAAGTCAAGACGGGATACCCAGGTTGTGAAGGACGGTAGGGGGTGTAATTTGATCAATACATGTACACATTTCAAGTAAATATGTGATGCGGATAGGGGAGGGCACGCAAAGACTCTGACGGTATGTTCCGCCAATTCGAGTCATGACTTTGCAGTTTTAGGCTGTTAGTATTTTTTAATTATTTGTATATTTCGGATCAATATCATTATTTGTGGAGTTTCAGGTGTCACTTTGAAAAATATACAAAATTTGAAGGAAGATATCATTTCCTCCAGATTCCAGTACATATTAAGTCTGGTGCATACATAACATGACTAATTTCGAGTCTCATATTCACTAACAGCGTGGATAATTTCGGGTAGGGGTTCAGCCCCGGTGGCAACACTCCGTCATTAGGACCCAAGTTACCGCCCTCGGAATTTCTTAATCGACTTTCTCTTGAGTGAGATGAAAACTTATTTTAAATGTAATTTGGCGGCCAAATGTTTTAACTTTCTTTTGAATTTATGTGAATACATGTATGCAGAAAAGTACGAAGAATCAGGTTGACATATTTCGTGGCATTAACCAAGCACAGGATAATTATTTATTTATTTACTACATGCTTGCTTCTAATTTGTTCCTGCAAATACAGTCAAGAAATAAATATTGAATAATTTCAATAGTATCAAACAAACAATAGATAAAAATATATAAATATGTCAATTATTCAACCAACCATGAAACCAACCAATCATTCAAAAACTTTCAGTTCAGCATCATAATACTATAAACCAGATCAAACATACATTTTGTTCTAGATGAGAGATTAGCCCTGGGTTTGTTGGAGTTAGTACATCTGTGAGCAAAGAATGGTGCAAATGGATGGGTTGTCATCTCCTGTTTCTCTATTCCCTTCTATTTTTATTTTCACTTTTTTCACGTGATCTTTCTCCTTTCTCACCACTGATCTCCTTTCTTCTGTCCTTTATCTCCTCTTCCAGTCCCTCACCCCATTTAACCCTCTCATATCTCCTGTCACACCCCAGCAGGCATCGTGTGGTCGAAAATACGTTAATACGACGTTGATATGGGAAATTGAATCGACGTAGGTCAAACCGACGTTGGACCAACGTTGAAATTCGTCGACAACATCATTTAAACGTCGATCCAACGTTGTTTTTTCGATGTCGATATCTCCGACGTTGGATCGACGAAAAATCGACTTGAAAAGAATTAGTAGTTTTTTCGTTGATCCAACGTCGGCGCTATCGACGTCATAAAAATGACAGCGGATCGATGTTGAAACCATGTTATCGACATTGATCCAATGTTTTTTTACCAACGTCGATTCAATTTCCCATATCAACGTTACACAGACGTCTTTTCGACCAAACGGTCTCATATCTCCTGTCACACATGTACTTTCTCCCTTCTTCTGTCCTCTGTAGTCTCCCTTCACCCAGTTTCCACTCCCTAAATGCTAACATCATGTAACTAGTGACTAAACAAACACACATAAAGTGTTTTGTTGGATATTTCAGCTTAAGTTTCAAATTTTTGCACGTTCAGCTATATTGTGAATCAGAACATATTTGCGTCCGATACGTGAGCTTCATGTCTCTTTACAGTATTACTATTTCAGTCGTTAAATTTATAGCACGTCGCTGTTTTTAACAACGTTTAATTTGTATTTTTAATTTGAATTGAAATATTATAAAACTTACTTGAATAAGGTGTAAGGGGGCTCGGTAGCCGAGTGGTATAGGTAGTTAGTCTATCTACTATAGATCACCGGCGTGTAAACACTGGAGTGGTCGGTTCGAGCCTGACTTGGAGCAAGGTGTGCTCGACTCTAGCTATAATTAACAATGATTGCCAGTTTTCCTACCGAATGTTGGGGGTTCTCACCGGGTGCTCCGTCTTCCTCACCCAATAAAAACTGGACGCTAGGATATAGCTGAAAAATTGCTGAAAGTGGTGTAATACACCTATTCAATTAATCAATCAATGAATAAGGTACAACAAATTTAATTTTCCAGATAGAAAATTTTGAAGTTATTCTCGGATATTCCCTTTTCTGTTCTTAAATACAGAAACGGTCGAAATGTCACGGAGATACACATGTTCTTTCATGTATTAAAATGTTAATTTCTATGTAATCGTTGTGTTTGAGTAAACGATTTAATGCGTAGATGAGTGCAAATTGCTATTTTTATCGATTTTTTGTATTGTTCACGTATCTAATGCTTAATATTTGTTTATTGTAGGTATTTATGATTTGCGTTTGTAGTAAAAGGAGAGAGTGAGAGTCGGGGAAAGACGTCCCAAGTATACTAGAATATTGCCACGTCAGCTTGGATAATATTCGAGGGAAACGAATGGTTAACAGAGGTCTGGAGGAAGAAACGAACAAATGTGCACAAGCAATAAAAATAGTTATCTATAGTAGTAATAAGTTACATCGGGTCAAACACAATTATTATTATTATTATTTTTATTTTATTTTATTTTATTTATTTATTTATTTTTTTTTTGTTTTTTTGACTGTCATGAATACAAATTGTTCACTTAATTGTTCACTTAAGGAAAAATGGGTATATAATACCACAGAATTGTTTCGTAAAGTTCATAACAGATCTTGTACATGTATGTAGAACTGTAAATACCCGATCGAACTGCTTCTCTATTATAAGTGTTGTATACAGAGTAGGAAATAATGGTCCAATCGAATTAATTCTTCATGACGGATATTGTATGTAGCACAGGAAATATTTACTCAGTGGAACTGATTTTGTATGGATAAACAGGAAATACTTATGCAATCGAATCCTATAACGGAAAATATTTACCCTATCGAACTGCGAATTGATTCTTCATATAATAATCAGAGCAAATATACTTATCCAGTCTAATTGATTCATCATAGCGGGTGACGTAGTATGTACAACAAGATAGAACTAATTCTTTATCACTGGTGTTGTATGTAGAGTTGAAAATAATTATCCAACCGAACTAATTCTTCATGAAGAGTCTTCTACATATGTGTACAGCAGGTAATACTTACCTAATCGAACTGATTCTTCGTGACGGGTGTTGTATATTGAACAGGAAATACTTTGCCAAATCGAACTGATTCCTCGTGACGAATGTTGTACGTAGGACATGAAATGCTTACCCAATCGAGCTGATTCTTCATGGCGGTTGTTGTACACATGAGAGCAATGCCGATGGTTCCTCAAATGCTGACATTTAATTTTACCTATGTTAATCCTCTCAGACGATGATTATATTTACACACTAGCCCTTTCAGGTAACAATTTATCACTCTGTGACATTATATACCTTGCATGCATCGATTTCTGAACAAAAAGGTGATCGTAAATTGTTTGTCACTCTAGGATTGATTACGTGAAAATGTGCGTCTGTCTTCCGAGTCAACTACCTGTTTTCTGTGGGTTTATTTCCATTACATTTAGACAAAATCTGCCGAAATTCCTTACACTCTCTTGCTATAGCTGTTGATAAAGCTTTTAACGTGAGATTTTTGACAATTAATCAAGTCATACTTAGTTTGTTGTAAACAGGAAATAAAAGGAGCTTTGAGTTACCCTCGAATTAAAGAAGACAAAATTATGTTGAAATATCATGATAAACCTAAGTTGTGTGGAATATTGCAAACGCCATCGTCTACTGCAGCTGTATACTTCAATTTTGGAAAAGAAACCGGCATCACATAATATACCAGCATATATGTGTGGTGAGTATAATTATTAAACAATTTGAAAACACATCGATGAACAAGGGTTGACACACAAATATGTCTCGCCTGCCCTCCACGTTATATTGGGAAACACAAATTTAATGAAACTGATAAATCATGAAAATGGTGTCAATGTCAAATGACATGTCTTTAACTGATATGTACACCACATGAATTCACTGACCATATGAACGATTTAATATATACAGATACTGAGAGACTGACCTAATCACAAATACTGAATACAAAATTAAATAACAAACCAGACAGACATGTACCCATTGATATCAATTCTTATACCAAATCTAGCTGACCTATCACAAGTGGTTACCAGGAAACTGACCTACTCACATAAACCTGGCATTGCTTATTGGACTGTAACAGTCAGGACAAGATCAGATCACACGTATCCGACCGTCATATACTCCTTAAGAACAATTCATACGCCAATTATTGTTGACCTTTCATGAGTGGTTACCAAGAAACTGAACTAATCACAAAAAAAAAGAAAAAAAACCCATAACATTGCTCAGTGACAATGAGGCCAATGTCAGCTGACACATATCAAACTAACATGTACCTATTAAGATACATTCACATACCACATACAGTTTACCTATCATGACTGGTTACCAAGAGACTGATCTAATAACAAAAACAACATTGCTCACTGGACTGTGAGAATGAAGTCAAGGTCAGGTGACACATAAATGACATGTATCCATTAAGATCAATTCACATACCAAATATAGTTGACTTATCATAAGTGGTTACCAAGAAACTGACCTAATAACAAAAACTTGACACTGCTCACTTGACCGTGACAAGGAGGTCAAGGTCAATTGAAAATGTCCGACTAACATGTACCCATAAGATGATTTAACATACCAAATATAGTTGACATATCATGAGTATTTACCAAGAAACTGATCTAATCACAAAAACTTGGAATTGCTCGCTGGACTGCGACAGTGAGGTCAAGGTCAGGTGACATGTAGCTGACTGAGAAGTACACATCATAAGGTATCTATGGACCTAACTTGGTTAACCTAGGTAAAGCAATTTCTGAGATATACATCTTTTAATGAATGTTTACGGAAAAGTAATCCCTATGGCGCGCCTTCAGCGACTACGTCGCTGGCGAGACAAAAACTAAAGATTTGTTTACTGGCCCAACGTCAATACATGCACTCATTGTAATTACTTTGTTTAAAACACTGGAACGATTATTAGGTACAATATCAAACATCATAAAGTTTAACATGCAGAGCTTCATGTCATGTAACGTATGTTATACATTTTCTTTAATAAATCTTAACTTTTTACCCCTTCCAGAATACATTGCGTACACTTCTGCCCAGTTTGTAGTTAAAATGTAGTTCTACCTACGTGTATTTCGACAGTGAAATATTTTATTGGAAGTTTTCTATGCCTGTCATCTAACAGTAAAAATAAAAAGAGGAACAGGATAAATACCTCTCCCTTGTCAGCTTCAGTAAGAGTTTGAAAGACTGTGAACAATTGAAAGGTCTTTCCCGTGAATTTAAATAGAAGTTCAGATCCAAAGGTCAATTTGATTTTGACCTTTGCCCTCATGATCTTTGTAAAGGTTACTTGTCCAGAAGATAAATGTGTTGGAGACCCTGGTCTCTACGACTTATGGATTTTGAGTTTTGACCATTTAAGGATTCAAACAAATATTCAAAAGGGCATAATTCCTTTAATCAGTAACTGATTTCTTTCTACTCAAAGAACAAAGTTATGTTATCAGGCACTGAATATTTTTCACCCTTTGATTTTTTCCTATCTCTTATGGTTCCTAGTGATTTAGGGTCGAAAAGTTAACTTGACTTGGAACTTTGACCTTTTCGACATTTGCAAAGGTTACTTGTCAAGAAGATGAATTGTGTAAATCCCAGGTCTCTACGACTTATGGTGAGTTTTGACCTTTTAAGGGTTCGGACAAGTAATCAAAGGGCACAACTACCTTAATGAGTCATCAAACTCTTTCTGCAGAAATGTTCAAAGTTGTGATATCAGGCACAACATTTTCACCCTTTGAATTTCTTCCATCTCTAATAGTTCTAGAGTTATTTTGATAACATTGTTCACGGTCAAAAGCTCAACAAATCTTAACCTTTATAAAGGTTACTTGTCCTTATGACAAATGGTGAAGATCTCTATGACTTATGGTTAGTTTTGACCATTTAAGGATTCGGACAAATATTCAAAGCAGCATAACTGCCTTAATAAGTCACATATGCAACTATTTGAGTCTTTATCAA
>JAOXYI010161455.1:0-11484 GCA_028566495.1 Lithophaga antillarum | reverse complement strand
GTTATGCATGCAAGGCATACTTAAAATTTAATTTTAGTGATGTCGGTATCACATATTTTTGCATAAGCGTAATATTAATAATAGGAACGGGTGTGGTTAATAACAGGAATAATTTTTAACAATGAGGCTTCATAATTATAAAAATGTATTGAACTAAAAACTTAAGATATTAAACTATAAAACCATGATAAAAAAATTAGTTCCTGGAAGGAATTTTTTTTTGATATCCCCATAGGCCGATTTGCCACCTTATCGCAACCCATCCTTTCTCGGTGGAACTTTTTTTCTGAATTCTGAAAAAGATATTTTTCACCATATTTTCAAAGTGATTGTTAATGTTAAAAATAAGTTTAGTAAGAAAGCTTCTTTACTGAACGAAATACGAAAATCTGTTATCATTTTCTGACATTAATAAAATAGTACTGCCTTTTATTTTCTGTCACAAATGGTGACACATTGACAAATAGGGCTGGTGCCTAACTTTTTTTGTTTAACTTAAAACGGAAAAAAATAGTTAGGTATTAATCTTATTTTTATGTAGTAAAAATATTTCTAAAAATAAAACAGAAACAAATGAATGGGAACGAAAGATCCATTATTTACAGACCGTTAACAGCAATAACGTAACCCCTCTATCGACAGAAGAAATTACGGAAGTGGCAAGATAGCGACATCTGCGTGGTCCTGACTCGAAAAAACATAATCCTAGCAACTGATCCGAATGTAGCTGAGAAGGGAAAAGTAAGAAAATTACGAATAAATTATTATTATATTTTTCGCGGTCATATCTATATGAACTGAAAAAGAAAGAAAATAGTGATATTTCAGATTTTCGTCAACAGTAAGGGAATTTATCCAAACTTCTCTATTCAACTGGTTATTAGAAATTTAGAAACATGTAGTGATGCAGAATTTGTCGATCACCTGAAAATAAAAAAGTAAATACATTGCCTAGTGACTAGTATGGCAATAGGATAAGTTATGGGAAAATTTTGCTAGAATATGAAGTCAAACAAGGACGTTGCAAAGATGATTGATGTAAAATAACAAAAAGATACTATGGTGTTACATGAGAATACCCAATCAGACATTGCATTTAACAGTTTACTTTCCACCTTACCCGAAGACTATTTTGTAGTAGAAAAATCGTCAAATGCTGTAAAAGTAGGTCATTTACAAGTGATATTATTAATGGAAGCAAAGTCCTAACTGAAATGTCGGTACATACATGGTCTATGTGCATCATGGGAAAACTATTGACCAAAAAAACCTTGGTGCGGATGAAAAAGTTCATGACAGTAGTATATCTGAAAAATAGCTATCAGACTAAAGAGTAAAAAATATTTTACCTTTCAAAAACTCAAACATTGTTTCAATCTCATGTACATGTACCAGTTGCAAAATATTAGAGAAGCCTATCAAAGAAAACCATTCGAAAGTCAATCCTAAAAGAACAACAGAACACAATACAACAGAATAGGCTTACTTTTAAAGGAGTAGGAGCTATAAGAGCCAAAAATGGTCCCATGTTAGATTTGGATGATGTTTACCCTAGAATATGTTTAAGACCCCTTCTTTTAGAAAATGTCTAAAATTAATCTAAACGGTTTCATGTTTCTCAGTATGACGTCATCAAAGTCGCTATTTACATAACGCTAAAATTACTTATTTTAACTGGTTGTTGACAAAAATTATCAGTATCAGTTATGTATAAAGATCAATATTTAGAATTCAATGCAGATTTTCTGAAAAAAGTATTTGAAATAGACTCTATTTAGTGCTAACATAATATGTTTCTTTTACGATTGGGTCATCTGTTACCATGGCAACCAGAATTACGGTTTTGCCAAAGTTCTTAACTTGCTTTCTTATACTATTAAATTGACCTTTTTAGGTACAGGCTTTAAAAAAAAGTGACCAATCAAAGCAATTTTTGAATCACTGTAGGTTTCTACTGCCGGTATCTTATATTGTCGTAAAATGAAACATCAGTATTTAGATATTTGTAGAATTCCTGTAAGATGAACCCTAATTTGCACTAAATTGACGTAAAGTCTTTCTAGAAATCAGCTATTTCTCGAGTTTTTAAATCAAACTTCGAATAAGCATATAAGAAATATCTTACATATGGTTTTGAAACAAGGGGATAATAAAGGAAAAAGAGTTAGGAAATGTAACAGAATACTTCTATAACTACAGAAGAATGAATGGGGCAATAGCGATTGCCTTTCTTTGATATCCTCGTAAATTCGGTAAAAGCTATCTTAAGTAATAATGTAGCTGACAGACAAACGTACTGACAAAAAATATTTTTCTTCAACTTGTTGCCTTAATTTTTTGTATGATAAGGAAATTTAGCTATTCTGATGTTCGATTTGAAAAATTAAATCAAACGGGCAAATGGACAAATATTCTTCACTGTCCTTTTCTGTAACGCTAGAGACAAAAATCGCATAATTCAGCGCCCATAATCAAGCTCACCCAGTCTCACAATGTATCTTCCCTTGTACGAGATTTATTTTACTGTCGTGATAGAACACGGTCCATCCCAGCAGACATCGTTTGGTCGAAAATACGAAAATACGACGTTGATATGGGAAATGGAATCGACGAAGGTAAAACGACGTTGGACCAACGTTGAAAATTCGTCAACATCATTTAAACGTCGATCCAATGTCGTTTTTACGACGGCGATATCTCCGACATTGGATCGACGTAAAAACGACTTGAAAAGAATAAGTAGTTTTTTGTTGATCCAACGTCGATGATATCGACGTCATACAAATGACATTGGATCGACGTTGATCCAATGTAGTTTTACCAACGTCGATTCAGCTTCACATATCAACGTTACACGGACGTCTTTTCGACAAAACGGTGCCATAATGGAGCAAGCCAGTGTGTATTGTGAGAGTTTTACATAATTGTTTTCAAAGGGCGCTTAGATATCGATTAAGTGGTACCTCTCCTCAATACATGTATCACTCGGTGCAAACATCTAAAACGATGTCATAGAGTAGTAAAGTTTCTTAAATTTTACTTTTTTTCATAATCTTGATCTTTATACATTTTGCGAACATTCTTAAGTGAGAATGAAAAATTAACTTCCTTTATCGGAGATATTTTGGCTTTTCTTTGCACTTAAAAGATGGCTTGACAAAGCAAAACTCTACAATAACATGAATAAGGTTTGTCCGAATGGCTTCGGACAAGTTAAAAGCAAGAACCACTTGTCCGAAAGACAAGCGTAAAAGTGAAATAAAATGGTGTATTTTATTTTGAGAACAAGTAGCAGTAGTCTTCAGACAAGTAAAATTTACGTAAAGCTTGTCAGATGGAGAAGTTGACATGAAAGTTATTATAGAGGCCTGCAAAGGCAACACAATACACAGTTGCATCGATAAAAATTCAGTCAATGAACTGAATCTGTTTGATCTTGGATTTTACTCCATTACAACACATACGTCCGAATCCTAACCCGACGGACAAATGTTGATGAAGGGTTTACATTATCGTACAAGTATCTAATTGAAACCAATTTATTACATATACTATAGCGTACTTCACATGTAAATTTCCTCCTCAGTTTCTACAAACGAGTCCAAGAAAAACAATCTTTCAAAATTTATTACTTTCGCGTGTTACAGGTCTGAATGACCTCTGTGGAGTTGACAGTGTTTTAGCACAAAAGGAGGGCTATTCTCGGGAAAAGGGGAGGGGTTAATGACTTGAAGCTTTAGGTATGGATATGCCCCTGAAGGACTGGAAAACTGAATCCACATTTCTATAAATGCCGTTATATTATGCCTTAAAGTGATTTTTTTGCTGAAAAATTCAAAATTCATGGCCCAAATATATATTTTGTCCTAAATGCAGGCCCATATTCATATAATTTAATTCGAAAAAGCAAACCCACTTTTCATAGGAAGATTACCCATTGTGCGTATCAGTATATCATCTAGTTTATGTGAATTTTCATTGTTTTTGTTTGAAATGTATAGTGTTGCAACAGGAAGTCGACAAAGAAATGAGAATAGGAAAACTATTTTTTTTCTTATACTGACCAACTAAAGAAATAATACAAAAGTTTGAATAGATAAAACTTTGATAATGTATGTAAAGGAACTAAGTTTATGATATATAGATCCTAGGCCGAAAACTCTGCCGTGAAGATCATTTGTGCTGTTTGATTTGTAGATCTAATATCTTGCGAGGTAGTACGATTACTCGCTTTAAGGCCTAAAAGTATGAGGACTGAAGCCACCTCACCCAATGAAAAATAAAGCGCTAAATATATTTAATATGAGATTAAAAAAAATGTTGTAAATACATTACTATTCTTCTAAACTATGAAATCCATTTTTAAGTGGTAGTGGCAGGATCGAGTGGTGAGGGTAGGAGGACGCCCCACAATCCGTTAATTATATTGCAGCATTTTTATTTTCTTCTCTGTTTGCATGTTTGTTTGCTCTTTTTTGTTTGTAAAATAAAATTGCTTCTCACTTAGCAAACATCCGCCACTGAAAAGACGCCAAGCGTGTGCACAACACACATTCGTAACGTAAATAGGTTTCTTCAAACAGGGTTTGCACACTGTATTGAAAATGTCAACAGAATGCATCTTTCAAAACAACGAACACTGAAACGTATTATAAATTTCATATACCAAAGATACAAATATACTTACGAATGCCTCAGTTGTAATTTGTAATTCACATTCACTCGAGAAGCTCCTTACATATTTTACCAATTTCACAGGTTTCTCTGTTGTAATCTTGATCTTTATACATACTCAAATAAAGGCTAATCATGTTTATTTCAGAAAACTGGTAATACTTAATTATTGGTCGAAGGAATTGATGTCATTATTTTCATACGCAATCGATACAGAGTTAAAATTAAATTTTATTATCCGTAACCGTGTCATGTAGTCATTCTTTTGCTTGGAAAAATGTAAGTCATTCACTCCCCACCTGTTCCATCATAAGTTATGGGACAATAACTTCTTACCCCGCCCAAAAGATCAAAATAATGCTTAGGATTATTCCTTCTACAGCAAGTTTTTTTCATTCTAATTGGAAGTCTCATTCCATTCTACAAACTGCTGATGTTACATTGGATGACAGTTGAAATACATGTGCAAACATCTAACATGTACAGCTTGTGTACAGTGGAATTCAACTCGGTTTTCTTTGCAATTGCCATTTTTGCCTTGATTAATTTTTTATACAGTTAATTCCTTTCCATCGAAATCATATCCCACAAGTAATATTCTTACCCTGGTGCATTTATAGAACTTACTCCGTAAAGGAAATCGTGAATAATTATACAGAACAGTGTTTAGATCTTCTGTTTCGGACTCGCCCAGAATCTTCTTTAAGTTACTGATTTCATCTGTTCATTTTCTAAATACTAATATCCTTTACCCTGTCTATAGTATTAAAGGTTTGTATTTCTTGCATAATTGTGGCGTAAGCAATTAAAAACAAAACATGAACTAATTTATTCATTGATTGATTTTTAACTATTGAGGTTGGTAATAGTTTCTATCGGTGATTTTTGTTTCTAAGCATTTTTTCCTATGTTACAATGTAACAAAAAACCTTTCTTTTCTAGTGTGCAAGTGAACAAAGTTCTCCGTATTTTTTATAGAAGCAAACTAGAAATAAATTTCCAGCAACAATACTTACAGCAGCTTCATAAAATGCAAACTAAATGAATTCGAATTTACAGAAACCGTGAAACCCAAGTACATTTTCATGGATACTTAAATACACAGAATCGTTAAATGATACCCAAAATGTGTCTTTTTGACGACGGTTTTTTGAAAAATTAAATACCTCCCCAGGCTTGCACCAAAAAAATATTTCAATTACTGAACGATATTGCAGCAACACTGCTTTGAGTAAAATATATTTTTGGTGCAAGTTTGGGGAGGCACTTAATTTTTACAAAAACTGCCTGAATTTATGTGTATTTCTCGAAATGTGGTGAATCAGTCGCATTAATGACGTCATGGTGACGTCATAATAGATTTCGAGTAACAAATGATGAAGTCGATGGCAAGTTTTGGTAGTTTTTAAATATTTAATGCACAATTCAGCAATATTTACAATAATTAACTTTTCAGCAAATTATGGGGCCAAATATGACCCTTATAGCCCCTACTCCTTTGGGATTTCTGGATGATAACTTGAATACCGTTTCAGGGCCTGAGTTAAACCTTTGCAGATTTATCACTGATAATAAATAAGGGCCAAATTTGATTTTGACGGTAATGGTTTGTACAATTCAAGAGTTAGGCACGTTGAAAATGTGAAAATTGTCAAATTTGGGGTTTCCGTATGACAACTTGAATACCGTATGAAGACTTGAGTTACACTTTTGCATATTTATTACTTATGGCAAAATACAGGTCAAGTTTGTTTTTCACCATGATCATATGTAGTGTTAAAGAAAAATGCAAAAAGTCGTCAAATTTGAAGTTTTCTGATGATAACTTAAATACCAATATACTTTTGCTTGTTCATTACGTAAGATGAAATACAGGTTAAGTTCAATTTTTATCGTTACCGTAATTTGTTGAGTTCAGGGAGCATATGTTGGTTCTACCGACCTTTTTCCACTGTAGTCTTCTTTTTTTGCCCAAAGCTGGAGAAAATTTGAAACAGTTACATAAAGTATGGCTAATGTCCAGATGGATTTAATTTAGTCTGTCTACCTCGACGTTTAATGTCCAGTTGGGGTACAGCTTAATTTTTAGTGTGCCACTCAAAGAGTTGGTGAGGAGTGGAGGGCTAATGCATTTCGCACAATTTTTGGACTAGTTTGTATGATCTATTCTTGCTTCTAGAATGAAACAGGATGACAAATTGTTTTTATTATTATTAGCAGATGACAGGATAATTTAAGCAAAGAATATTTGGAATTTTTGACAAATTTTATTTTCACTTTTCTGGACTTGGTCAATTTCTAGGGCCAAAGTTTTTAATTAGTTTGTATGTGGGTCAGTTCTTGCTTCTAGGATGGAACAGGATGACAGATAACATTGTTGTTATTAGCAGATGACAGACTAATTTAAGCAAAAATATTTTGGGAATTTTTAGTAAAATTTTCATTGTTTTTCACTGATTTGCACTTAGTTAATTTTTTAGGGCAAAGTTTTTGGACTAGTTTGCATTTGGGTCTTTTCTTACTTGTAGAATAAAACTGGATGACAAATTAAACTGTTTTATTGTTATTAGCAGATCACAGACTAATTTCAGCAAAAAAAATTTCCATTGTTAGCTCACCTGGACGAAAGCTATGGAGTGATCCTTGGATGGTTCTCTTTGAAGCTATCTGATCACTAACCAAGATGGCTGTTGTTACTAAAAATAGAAAATAAGGACCCCTCCCCCCTCCTTAAAAAAAATCATTTAAAATCTTTTTCTATAAAATTGCTTGACCAGTTTGAACCAAAGATTATAGAGAGGATCCATGGATGGTCTCTTCAGAACTATCTGATGATCCTGCCTGCTGACCAAAATTGGCGCCATTATTATAGATAGAAAATATGACAAAGAATCAGATAAAGATCTTCTTCTCTAAAACAGTTTAAGCCAGCCATTGTTGGAAAGGATGGTCTTCACATGCTCTCCTTTGAACAGTATATCCTATGACTCCACCTACCATCTAAGATAGCCACTGTTACTAAATATGGAAAATATGTTGATTGGTCGAAACTGTCACCTTTTTTCAGCTGAATAGGATTAAATTTGAACTGTAGCTACATGTTAATGAGTTGTTCAACAGATAATTTGTGATTTTACATTTTGGACAAGATTTGGCAACATAGGCTTCAGCGTGGAAAATATTAAAAATCATTCATCTTCAGAACCACCAATATAAATGCAGTAATATCTGGCATTAGACATAGCTGTTACATTTAGATTTAGATCTACACAATTGTTCCAAATTTTTGAGATTCAAAGTTTAACAGAGGAATAGATTTGAAAAATAAATGTTAAGGACTAACAATAGAAATGCAGTTATATCTGGCAAGAAGCACCATTCAAGTTTATGCATACAAGACATGGAGGTTCAAATCTTAACATAAGCAAATACAGTAAATAGGCTTAGTTGGGTGCAAGGGGTATTAATTTGTGAGCTATGGTCACGGTACCTCTTGTTCATTTTGCAATGAATTAGTTTAGTGGGGTATGGGTGGTATTAGTTTATGAGCTATGCTCACAGTAAACCCTTGTTTGTTCTTGTCTAGGGGTTCCTTTGGGTATATTTGGAGGGGCCCATTTAAGGGTGGGATTTACAATAGAATGCTATGAGAAAATGATATTTTGACACATTAACTTCAAATATCTTCTACTCTGAGTAGTATTAGTAGATGAAAGTCCATCAGACCACAGTGGTCAAGAAGGGTAAGGGTTGACCCTCCCTATTTTGTTAACTGGGGTCTAAAAGGGGTTTGTTATTGATTTTTCAGTGTTCAGAAGGGTGTAAACTGTATGTGATCATAAACAATTCAACACAAATTTTGTTTCTTTTTAGCACTTATTAGGCTTTTGCCCCCTCCCCCCAGAACAGTTAAATAGGAGGAACCACTGTCAAATTGACTTCAGTATCACAGTGCAGTGAGCAATGTCAAGTGTTTGTGATTAGGTCAGTTTCTTGGTAACCAGTCATGATAGGTCAGTCAATTGATCATAATGGGTGCATATCAGTCTGACATGTGATACCTGACCTTGACCTCACTGTCACAGTCTAGTGACCAATTGTCAAGTTTTTGTGATGGATCAGTTTCTTCGTAACCACTCATGGTAGGTCAACTATATTTATTGTGTGGATTGATCTCAGAGAGTACATGTCAGTCTGACATGTCAACTGACCTTGGCTTCATTGTCACAGTCCAGTGAGCAATGCTAAGTTTTTGTGATTAGGTCAGTTTCTTAGTAACCACTCATAATAGTTCAACTCTATTTTGTATGTGAATTGATCTTAATGGTTACATGTCAGTCTGACATGTGTCACCTGACTTCAACATGACTGTCACGGTCCAGTGACCCGTGTCAAGTTTTTGTGATTAGGTGAGTTTCTTGGTAACCACTCATGACAGGTCAACTATATTTAGTGTGTGGATTAGTATTAGGGAGTACATGTCAGTCTGGCATGTGTCATCTAACTTTGACCTCATTCTCAAAATCCAGTGGACAGTGACAATTTTAGTGATAAGGTCAGTTCCTTGGTAACCACTCGTGATAGGCCAACTATATTTGGTGGATAAATTGATTATCAATGGGTACATGTCAGTCTGATTCGTCATTTATTTTATGTTCACTGTTTGTGATTAGGTCAGTCTCTCAGTAAGTGTACACAATAAAGCTTGCATATGGTCTGGGCATTTATCCTGAAGTCTGAATATCAGTTTAGAGAAATGTCATCTTAACTTGACACCTTTTTCATGATTTATTGATTTTGTTACATTATTTCCCAATACGAGATATGGGGGAGGCGAGACATATTCGTGTCAACCTTTGTTTATTTTCAGGGTTCAAAAGGGTGAAAATAATAAACAATCATTAAATTTTACAAATATTATGTCTCTTGTCAGCAGTTAATGCCAAGAAGGGTGAGCCTTGCAAACTTTTTTCCAGGTACAGATGCAAAAGGGGTTTCAAAAGCCTGAAATTCTTTTGGGAGACTTTGTAACAGTTCACTATGTTATAACTAGTTACATTTTGTATTATATTATTCTTTCTTTCTTTTCCTTCTATGGACCTATAGTTGTGTGCAGCAATTCTCAGACACTGCAAATCACACATGCATGAGGTTTTATAGTATGGTAGACCTGTATCTGTAGTGTTGTGCACGAAATATTTTGTTTTTTTCCAGGGGCTCATTTGGATATATTTTTGGGGGCCCAAAAAAGACTGGGGTTTACTATAAAATCCTATGAGAAAATATGATATTTTGACACAATGACTTCAAATGTCTTTCACTTTGAGCAGGGCAGACCCTCCCAAATGTTTTTAATTGCAGTCCAAAAAGGGTTTCTTATTGATTTTTCAGTGTTCAGAAGGGTGTACACTGTATGTGATCATAAAATTTTAACACAGATTTTGTTTCTTTTTAGCAGTGTTATTGGGCTTATGCTGCAGACCAGCTGGGGTAGGGGACCCCTGTCCAATTTTTAAAATTTTTTTTGATGGGGTCCAAAAGGGGTTTTTACAGTCTTTTGAAAGGGTAAAAACTATATAATCATTGAACTATAACACAAATTATGTTTCTTTGCAGCGGTATTATTGGGCAGATGCTCCCAGACCAGCTGGACAGAGTAACCCCTGTCCAAATATTTTTAGATGTGGGGTCCAAAAGGGGTTTTTAAAAGCCTGGAATTCATTTGGGAGACTTTTGTAACAGTTCACTGTTACACTTATAACTTGTTTTTCTTGAAATGAATATTATAAATTTCTAATTTCTAGAAACTTCTTATATGTACTTTGGCCCAATACTACAGTACATACATGTTATTTGCAACTCCTCCAAGACCACTTTATTGATTGTAACAAAACTTTCAGAGATTTTTAGAACAAATTGTATATCTCTTTTTTTGCTTTTCTTGAAACTGAGTATTCTGCATTCAACTTCACACATCAGGGTTGACGCTATTATACTATTTGAGGCTGTCAGGCGGCCCCATTCCCCTCTTGGCAGCCGCATTACCGAACTCCGAAGAATTCCCAATTTAGGCAAGCGATGTTTCTTTAAACCGGATTTTTGTCATGTCCGTTTCCGATAAGCGTTTACGATATGATGTGTTTTGTCCGATCCGTCTCGTTACTTTTATTTGACCAGAAAACATAAATAGATCGCAAAATTATCTTACAGCTTTAACGAAAAACAATAAAGTTCTTACAGAATACAAATTTCTTAATGTTAGAGTAACATTTACATCATATCAGTGAAACATCAGAAGTCCGACCACGAGTTTGTTGTTAATATATCTGTAATGTGACAGTGCATATTTGCACTTCATGATTACAATAATCAGTGGGTGTCCATCACCCCAGGTCCATCACATCTTCCCAGTTCATCTTCATCCGTCAAAAATTATATTGTTCCAACATTTCAGTACCCAAAAGTTACAAATAAGATGAAAAAAAAAACAAAAAAAGAAAAACAATAGTCTGGAAGGAGTACGTGTCTAACAAATCTGCATTTGCTGGCTTATGTGCTTGATTTTTCGTTTTGAAGAAAATGGGGGTAAATGTTCACAAGACAACGTTACAAAAACAAAAGACCAGACAAAATAGGGAAATATTTCCAGTTTCGTTTATAATGTAATTTAAATAAGTAGAGAAATGCAACTGGGTAAAAATATACAAAAAATAATGAAATATATAAATGTACATGTAGGAGGGAAAATATTGTATCCTCTGTAGGGTGATCAAATCATTTAGAAGCACGTCTTTTATCAAGTGTGCTGAA
>JAOXYI010161344.1:0-11486 GCA_028566495.1 Lithophaga antillarum | reverse complement strand
TTCAATAGCTCAATTTGAAGAGTTCAACTGGATTGCAGAATTGGTAAACTGGCTGAGGTATAGCTACAGTGGAAGGGATAAGCTTGCACTGAAAGCACAGTAAGAATGACAGGTTCTACTGATTGAACCTTATGTGGGATAGATTTGACATTCTTGTGTGTTGTTTATGCCCTAATTGAAAGGTAAAATCAACTGTAACACATAATTCATGTAAAACATTCTCATTAACAAAAATTAGTAAAACAGAATTTTTTTTTCTCACTCTGTGACAACTCACATATCATTGTACATCTATAGTAATTATCTTACAAGCTCTTATTGCAGTATCATAGACACAATCCTTGGTCCTTCAGTCCTGAGAAAGTTCTGTTTTTTGCTAGTTCATATTAATTTTGAATTTTATCCTTTTTGATAGACATCCAATTACATACCTGACCAAATTAAAGTTGTAAATATGTGAGGCAGCTGTTGATGTTGGTATAAACTTGCAAGACAAGTGATGAGCATGAGATCAGAATCATGAGAACATGAGATGAGAGTCATGAGATGAGATAAGAATTATGCTCATGCAAATGATAACATTATGCACATGCAAATGATAAATGTGCATACATTATGATTCTGTGCCTTGAAGTGTCTTAAATATTTGGTCCTTCTTTTTTTGTTGTACATCAAACTGTTTGGTAAATGGTGTGGGATATTTGCAGTTGATGTTCAACTGAATTATCTTTTAAACATTTTTGAAATATTCAAAACCCACCTAAACCTTGGCCATTAAATATGTATGCAATATTTATGAAAAAAGTGTGGAATTTTATGCCTGTTATCATATGAATGAAACATCTGTCACGATTCAGACTACACTTGATCAAATTTAGACACAGTTTAATTTTGAGTCGAAGGTATTGAAATATTTATCAAATGAATTTAGCTTAAAATTCCATTCCATCTATACACAGAACTTTCAATTTCAATTCATATTGAACTTTGGACTTCACTCCGAAATTTTATGGTATACATTATAACTAACTGAATGAGAAAAATATTGTGCATTCCAGAAATTTGCATAAAATTATATTGATTTATGTAAGAATGTATTTTAAAATTACATGTGATGACGTGGTTTACACAAAAGTGAAGTCAAATGATTATTTATTCTTGAAGTTTAGTATGTTGAAAATACTGAAGCACTTTAGTTATACATGTATGCAAAATTGTTGTTGAGTGGAAGAAAGTACGCAAAATTTAGGTTAATGGAAAAATGATCACTACTTTCATATAACAATAGAATTACAATTAAAATTTAACAATAACTTTACAAATGAATTAGAATAGTAAAAAATCGGTTAAATCTAGAATGACGTATTCTACATTCAGGTCAAACAAAAAATCTTACTGCTGATTAGATCATATGCATATAATAAATAGAATGGCACAAGTTATTTAAGAAAGTGACAATGACCACATGAATGAAGTGTTTGTACTAGTTGTTAACTGCTCTGTATATCTTGGCTACGTATGGGCGATAAAAATAAATAACGGTTGGCGATCAGTTAATGTGTGGTTTTTTATTATGAGTTGTTGATATTTAATATTTTAGAATTGACAAGAAGTTGTTAGTCATAATTTTTGTGTATTTGTGAAAGGAATGTATACTGAAGTTACTTCACTGTTTAGTATGAGATACTGGAAGGTTTGTTGTTTATATATGCTTTTGAGGGGAATGAACATACAAAAATGTTTTTAGGGGGACTTTCAGTATGACAGTAATATATTTAGATTGTATATAGAAATGCATGTTCTTAAAACCTTGAAAGCTAGGCCCTCTTAAATTAGCTTCAGTGGGCCCTATTATTGGACTATCAAGATTTTTATAAGTTCACGTAATTGAATTTCTGTAATTTGTTTCAAATTTTCATGCATTAATCTCAGATACAACAATGTTACTATACTATAGAATAAATTGCTTTCTGGTGGACTAGATGGAATGACGTTAGATATGAAGTCTGATTGGTTGTTTTATTGCTATGAAAAAGAAGTGATATATTTCAAGTTGGATTGGTGGGAAATGGGTGAGAGGGGAAATGCTGTAGTTTGTAACCTTTGAAGTAATTAAAAAAAAAAGTGCAGTTTAAAGTCATTGAGGGGCCTGATGGGGAAAAGAGGAGGAGTGGTTCTTACCACAAGTTAACCCATCACTAAGACTGCATTATAAGGTTTTCCCATTAGTGGAAGATTTATTTACTGTAAAATTTCACAGTTCACATAGGTTAAGAAGGTTTATGGACAAGAAGGAAAATTAAATTTGTTCGTTTATAATAACAAAAAAAAAGCATTATCCCTTCATCAGTCAGTAGCATTTTTGCTAAAGCTAAAAGGTAAAAACAAAGGGCTTTAGTATAAGTTCAGTAGTTTATAATATATTGATGCAAAAAATTTCTTGTACTTTATATTGGTTGCTAGTAAACTTTATTTGACCTTCATTAATGCAATAGGGCAGTGATGAAATCTAAATATGGATGTTTCCAGCAGATGAACTTTTCTAGTTGTCATAAATTTATAGATATTAAAGTAATAAAAAGGAATGTGGCCATTTATAAATTGAAACATAAAAACAGCCTTTGTCTGTTTATATATACAGTTGTTTTGTATTGAATAGGAGGTGTATTGAAATATTTTGATGAAAGAGATGTATTTCACATAAACTTTGATCATAGCTTAACTCTGACTTCTGTTTGACCTAAGAAGTGTTTTGAATACAAAAATTTACAATAAGATTTTGAGTAATTAAAACTAGCAGTTGTACATAATAAACAAAAAACTAAAGTCATAGGTTTCAAACATGGAACAATTGCTACTTTGAATATTTACAAAGATCCATTTATTTAGTTCAGCAGCGAATGCCTTGATAGCCAAGCATACGACTTCTAAGGATCATACCTAGCTTTACACAGTTGTAAAAATGAAGGGGCAACTCGTATCTCATGTGGTATAGTTCACCAATTGCTTTACAAAATTCAGTGGTCCTTGTTATTCCAGTTTCCTCCTTGAAGAAAAGTGGTCATCAAAACATAGCTGAAAGATTGTTGTGACATCAAGTCCCATAAAATCAATCAATTTTTTAGCTGTCAGTAAACAGAAATTGAAATACTGTTAGTGTAGATGGAGTTCTACATTCAAAATACATATTCTTTTCTTTCTTGTCAGACCATAGGTTGTGGTCCTGTAGTCCAATTAACCACTTGTACATCACAATGAAAGCACCAGTATTCAACCCCCCCTGTATGTTCTTATTTTGTTATTTTCAGCATTTCTGTTAGCAGTTACCTTCATACTTACCTGAACTGAAGATTAATATTTCATTCTGGTGTGTTCCTTGGTAGTTTCTCATACAACAAAGAACTTGTGGTGATTCTGAGTACAGTGTAAAGACTATTTCAAGTAGCTAATTTTAATATAAACACCCTGAAACATGCTGGTTGTCTTTTATATGTCACAAATTGTAATATAACAACTACATCTGCATATTTTTTTTTTACAGGATCGTGAGAAACAGGATCAACTGAACGAGTTACTGAACACATATAGTGCTAATGGAATCCCTCCTATGCCAGACTTACTGACACTTGGTCAACCACAATCAAGTGAAGCTGTCTTTGATATAGAACCACATTGGAGCTCAGTTGTAGAAAATGCATCGGTAAGGTTTGGGTCAGAAAACTGTTTGAAATAGGCAAAATAACATGTACATGTAGTCAGATTTTACTGTGAGAAGAAATGAGTAATTTTAATGTAGTATTGGATGTATCCTAGATTTTAATTGGAAGATGTTGAAAATTTGAGGGGGTTAAACATGCAATGTGCTTGAATTAAAAATGATGTTTAATATTTGCTAACATAAGATTTACCATTACAAATATCCATTTTACTGACTGTGTTAATGCAGTGATATTAAAATTAAATTTGCTGTAGTAAAATAACTGATTAACATTTGCAAATATTCAAATACATTACAGTAGTGGTCTAAATATTCACAGAATTTAAAAAGATGGAAGAACTATTAAAAGTTGACAACTGTAGCATCACAAAAATAAAAACAAAAACAAAAGTAAAAAATTCCAACATCCAGAAACAGCAGCAAGGAAAAAAATACTATTAATGTTCAGTATGTCAGCAGCATTTGATTGGATGATCTGGAAACTCCAGTTGGTCTGAAATTAGTCCATACTGTAAAAGACATGTCAACTAGATTGACACAGAACACATGTATTTTTTGTACAAGGTCAAAATATAACATAATACTATAAAGAGAGATTCTTTATGACGATGAACTTGTCCTTCTGACCTTAATTGGTAATGTTGTCATTAGTTCCTGTATAATTAGTTTTCTTGATTGCTCTAAAGGAATACTAAACATTTCGTGTATAAAATTATTGTCAGCATTGGAAAAAAAACTTATTCTGACTTCAGTGATATGATTCTACTTTTAATGTCTGGGTTAAATTTAAATATCTGTTTACATTTAATTTTAGGCCACTTGTTAATAATTCATTCTTCCAATATTTCAAGTACATGTTACACAGAATTTACATTTTAGCAGAAAACTGTTACCAAATCCATTTACACGTTGATGTGTGTTTATATGAACAGTAAGAATGTAAAGTTGAGCTGATCTGACTTATATGATCAATGAAAACATGTTAAAATCTTAAATCAAGAAGGTCATTTATAAGTCAGAAACAACAGTAGTGAGTAACTGTATTACTTTTCTGTTTGCTGCTAAAGTAACTTAGGAGATAACTGTATTGTATTTGAATATTTGTCAACATCAATCTGTGATTTTACTATCACAAATTGAGTTTTACTGGTGATGCATTATTGGAAGTGGAAATCAGTGACAGTAAAATCATAGATTGATGTAGGCAAATATTAAAATAAAATACAGTTATCCCCATTCTAATGCAATGGCTAAGACAATAAAAAATATACCTTTAAATTACTGGAAACATTGTCTGCATCTTCAAGCATGTAAATTGTTTTTTTTTAACCCTCAAATTTTGAGGGTCATCCTGATGTCACAGGGAGAAGGGGTAACCTGAGTCATAAATGACGAGGAGGTGCGTTGGAGAACTCAAAACCCTACCTGAAATATTCAGGATGTATCAAGAAGGAAACTCAAATTTATCCATCTTCTTAAAAATCATGTTCCATATTTATTCACAAAATTCTCAAGTATTACAATTATATAGCTCTATTGTACAAGTATGACTTTTGATAGAGAGAAACTTAATGAAAAATGTCATCAAAATCTACAAGTTATTGAAATTTGTGGTCAAGAATAGGTCGCCTACAACCTGCACAATGCAAAATACTGACTTGAAATCTGCATAAGTGTGCAAAAATAAACCCAAAATCTTCTTTATTGACACATGTCTCATCTGTCATATATAGGAAGTTATCACCCCCCATCACCCTGGGCAGAATTGATAATATTCATTTTGGATTAAGATGTGACTGATCATATCCAGAATATTATAACTGAAGCTACATAATAATCATCAGTTTTAATTTAAGAATTGAATGCATAAACGACTGTTAAAGTTGGTAATGAAGCACAGTTTGTATGATGTGTGGTGGTGCTTCATACTAAAAATATACAAATGATCCTCACTTTTACAATCAAATAAACTTTAAAATTATGTATACCCTCAATATAATTACATTTCTATAAATCATTGATAAAAATTCACCTTGCAAATGGTACAAGTTAAACTAGGTAAACCAGTTACGCCATTCAACAAAATTAAAGGGAATGGGTGTGGTCTTTTAGTAAAATAGACAAGCACATGCTAGTGAATTTTATGCAGAAATAACAAAAAAGCATTTCCGTTTGGTTTGTCACAATTCTATTGGCTTAGAAGCATTCTGTTTTTGTCATCATAATGTAATTATTATTTAAGTATGTTTCACCTGAATCTCTTGCCTTTTAGAAATTATTTTCAAAACAGACAAGATAAGAAGAAAATAAACTAAAAAAATTAATTTGTCTCTCTATGGCAATTTAATTCCAGAACAGAAACCTTGGTTGGGAATATCTCTCCTCTCTGTCCAGATTTCTGATCTACAGGATCATCAACACTAACATTCTTAGGTTAATATCAACTTTTTCCATAGTCAAATTTGGCCAGATTGAAAGAAAGTAGGAATAACTAATGTTAAAAAAATTGAATATATTTGAAATTAGTTTTGATATTTTAAATTTTGCATGAAATGCTTCAGGACGATTATGAAGTAATAGAAATGTATAACTTCAGTGGTTAGAAATATCGTTACATAAACTTAAATCCCAGGTGCAATAGTTAATCACCAATATCCTGTATGATGGCCTTTACCATGTTATTGATAGCATTCAGTATTTATCTCCATATCATGAAATGTTTATCGTCAACTTTCCTTTAACAAACAACTTTTTCTTAAACTTTAATTCCAAAAATAAAAGAAATATGTTTATCTTTAAGATATTAATGTGAGTCATTTGTATGTGTTGAAATGATGAAGCAAAATTTAACTGTTTACAGGTGAAAAAGACTTTTCATGTTTACCTGACAAAAGTTTACTAAACAATTTGATTACCTCGTGTGGGTGGCAGAGGTTTGAATAATTCAATCGGTAACAAAGGTAGTTGTGTCATTACAGAAAGTTAAATAAGCTAGGTGAATATATGAAATCAGTTATATCTATTACGTCTTTAAACCTCACAGAAGGTCAAAATGCTTTGACATTTGTATATTTTAGGGATTTTTTGAAAAATATATCTTGGTGTTTGAATTAGCACAATATTAATTACCTGCTGATAAATAAAATAAAAAAAACAGTGATTAAAATATTTTGATGTTTATGACAGAACCATGAAATTTGTGGACATAAACAAGAAACAAAAATGACTTGTAATAAATATGTATAAACCTTTTTCTGTAGCTTACATATCGAGATCACTTTTTGTTGCGTTACTGTTGTCCACGTACTTTGCACACTACATCTTGTGATTGCAACTCCTCCTACAGTTTTAATAGGAGGGCCAACTTTCACACTTATTGCATACTTCATCTCTTCATTTTTTGTTCATGGCCATGATATCGACGTGGACATGCCATGACATAATTTTGTCATAAAATTTATGTTTGAGCTCTGCCCCTTTTATAGGTGTTGGGAAATTATGTGATAACTTTTGCCATCTGTTGTCAGTTCATCTTAATTTCCATCAGTTAACCTTTGTTTGGTACAACAGATCTTCAAACATGGTATTATTGGTGCATGTAACAAAGCACAGATCAAGGTCAATTCAGAGGTCTGAGCTGTTTTTGGATTCTAGAGTTATTGCCCTTGAATTAGTGAAATATTATGTAATGCTCCCATTGATATTTTTCGCTCTGTCTTGTTAGGAAAATGTGGGTACAGGTGACTTGCTTCTTGGGAAAACTATCAGGTTTTTTATCGTTGTGTTTCTACATTTTGGTGCTAAAAATGATGCACATCTACCCAGAAAAATAACTGAAAATACAGGCTAGATCTACAGTGTGTGAAATTAGCCGTAGACAGAATCTGTGGAAAATCTCATAGGTCTAAACTGTTGATTACTGATATAGACCTATTGCCTATGCTGAAAATGTAGGGTCCTGAAAATTATAGGTCTGTTCAGTTCTTGTCAATTTTAGTTCCTTACACTGGATCTACAGCATGATTTTGACTTGAAATAATTATTTTGCAGTTCAGAAATTTTTGTTAAAGAATTGACTCTGGCAGATGATCAAGACCAGAAATGAAATCATCTTTTGAACATACTGTACTTATGCAGATATTTTTTGTAGATTTTCTAATTCTGATTCATGCAAAAAAATCCAAATAGTTGAATTATTAGACATCATATGATGACATTTCAGTACTAGATATGTAAATTTTGTTAGGTTTTATGGATAACAAATAATGTTGAAAAAAGCTTTGATTTGAAGTGTATTTGATTACTCGTCAGTTTGATATAAGATTTCCTTACAGTGTCAAGTAAAGTTTTCTATGGCAGTATAGAGGTCAAAGAAGATCTGCACTTAACCAGGACATTTTGTCATTTGTTATAAGACAGAAGAAGTCTGGGAATCATATTTTAAGCATGGATCCACATCATATACATTACTGAATTTCTTTGCATGAATTTCCAATCACTTGCTACACTAGTTTTCATTCATTGGTTCAAGAAGGACCCATGTTTATAATAACTATAAAACTATACCTTACATCTAGACTACATGTCTTTAAAACTGTAATATTCTAAAGCTACTAGGCTAGTTATATGCAAATTTTAGGAGAGATTTTTTTTCACAAACCCCTATCAGATTTGTTTTGATTCACTTTGGATCAAGAACTATTGTTGTGGTTTATGGATCTTTCTTTGTAAAGGGAACCAGGTGATATGGATACATTTTATTTTGTTTCATATCTCATGAAAGATAGCTCACTATCACATGATAGTATGATAGTTAGTTATAATAATGTATTTTCAGGTCCTGATATATGTAATGGTTGTATGTTTCAAATTTTTTGGTGATCATCATACTAGTATATGATTTTGTATCTATTTGTAGGGACTTACCAAAAGACAGCATGACCAACAAGAAGCTATATGGGAACTTCTACAAACAGAAATTAATTATATAAAAACACTCAGGGTTATTACTGATGTAAGTATAGTTGTATGCTTGAAGAAGTCAGTTTGCTTCTTTTAATTTACTTTCACAATATAGCAAGGAGACCAAATAGTATAGTAGTCCTGAGTGTCAGAATGGTCTGGGGTAGTTGGTTACATCCACCTGTATACCTCGAAGTTGTGAGTCTGTGCTTAACTTTGGTGTATTGAAAAAAATCTTAACAAAATTAACCCCCAAAAATATGCAGACAACTCATACATTTGTCAGTTAATTACTTGTGGAAGGTTTTGTCAGTTAATTACTTGTGGAAGGTCAGTGGTTCTCTTGAGGTTCTCCAACTTCCTCCACCAATAAAATTGGTTGCTACAATGTTGAAAGTGGCATTTAGTCCGATTCAGACAATCAGCCAACTACATGGTAAAATTTTCATTTTAAGGAAAATCTGTATTATCTTTTGTATATCCAGGGCTTTTTACTTAGCTACTCTTAGCTACTGCAAAAATAAAAAAACCACCAAAATAAATTTATAGTAACAAAATATTTACTTGCTAGAATTAGATAATGAGACTTTGTACAGTCTGTGAATTTATAAATGAAATGCATTTGTACAATCATATGATGGAACCACATTTAATTTGTCGTATAAATTATGAAAATCTGAATGCAGCTCTCCGTTCAAAAGATTTTAGGATAAAATATCCATAAAATATTGCATTCATTTAAGTTTTAGTATACATTAAACATAGGCCAATCTGTAGCTTTTTAAGTTGATCGCATTCCAGTTGGTTGTTGTTATTACACCTGTTCATAAAGTATGTAGATTTCTGCATACCAGTAGTTCCTGACACTACCAGATAGTTCTGAATAACACTTAATATGAAGACTGATTCAGAGCCATAAATTGTAATATGTCAAATTTTGAATTAACAATTTCATTTTTTTTCCAGCTATTTTTATGCGTGATAATAAATTTACAAAGTGAAGGACTACTGTCTGAGGTAAGGTATATTTGAATATAGAGTCAGACCTACTTTAGTTATAGTCTGTCTGAAAAACTCAAATACAAATGTTAGAAGCATTGTATTAGGCCAAGCAAAGTTAATTGTCTGTTTCTCAGGCATATTTTTTTTCTAAATTTATGCACGTGGGTTTTTTATTTGCTAATTACCGCTAAAATCCGGAAAAATATTGTTACGTGTTTGACATTCCAATCAGTGTTAACAAACTTAGTCATGAAAGCACTTCGAACAAACTACTTAATAAAAAGTGCTTAAGTGATTGTGAAGCATCCTTGACCTTGTAGACTTGTATCAAAATGGGTCAAAATGTGAAAGAAAGTTAATTTAGAAGTGATTTTAAGCCGATAAACATCAATGGAATTAAAAAATTATCGACTGCGATGTTTGATAATTTATTTTTTGGGGGAGAGCAAATAGAATGATACATGCAATGGTCTGAAGATGATGTGGGCGGTGCCTGAAAAAACAAAAAATCAACTTTGCTCAGCCTTACGCCTTACATATAACCTATATGCACTGGTCAAAGAACTCAAACCCATTTTAAGTCACTGAATTTTGCAGAATGCATCTGGTGCAGATATATTAGTAACTTTGTAATGCATTCAGACTGCAGTAGTCTTTTTACAGAAAGAAAATGGGTAATGTGTACCAAAATGTTGTAAATATCATATCTGGATACTAAACAACATAAAACTACTTCGCTACAAGTTACAGGGAAAAGTTCAGCACCATATACTGATATATATTTGTGCTAAATCGTGGTAACGGGCATTAGTTAGTCATATCAGTGGGTGTTAAAATCTTGTTAATGAATGTTAGTTGATCCTAGTAATTGGTGTTAGTTAATCCAAAAAATATATCATCCATATCAGGTGGAAAATAACAAATTACTTGGAATAAAATATGATAAAAGATAATGTATATTCTCTTGTTGATTTGTTGATACTATGTTGCGTTTTAGTTGTTTTCATGTAAGTGAAAAACTTTGATCTTAATTCTAATGTTCAGTTTATGTTTTTTTTTTTTGATTTCTTAGATTGATACTCAGCGATTGTTTAGTAATGTCGGTGATATTGTATGTGTTAACTGTGATTTTTGGGAAAATACTTTAGTCCCTGTATTGGAAGATGCTAGAGAGAGTCGTCTCCCTTTAAATCCATCCATAATGAAAGATGGTTTTAAAAAGGTGAGTGCAAATATAGATAGCAGAACAAGTATTTCAGATTTCTTTTAATGATGTAAGGTGCTAGTTGTGTAATTACAGATATTTTAGTGTAAAGTGTATTTGATTTTGAGTATAAATAAAAAGAAAGGATGTGCAATATGTCAAGTACAAGAAACAATATTTCACAAAATTTGTTGTCAAACTCTGGTATAAAAACAGTACCGTGAGTGATGTTCTTTAGTTACAGATCCAGGATTTTGATAATAAACTTACTCCAAACCTGCTCAGAAAAAGGGAGAGGGGTCCAAGGCACTTATGTTAGCTAGTGAATTCATTCATCAGTAAGATTTGTGCTAATAATGTAAGAAAAATTGTATATGCAGAGTTTTCAGTGGTAATGTTCAGTTACTGTAAATTTAGTGTAAGTGTTGCACTTTCCCTTTACCTATTCCTCAACCAACCAGACAGTTCTGTAAATTAACAGTGGTCTTCAAATTATCAAACTGGTTTAAGCATTGCATGAAATTGTTAAACAGCACTCGTCATAAATTAACTGAATAAAAATGAGTTTTGTTGAGTATTACTTTAAAATTCTTTTGGCTA
>JAOXYI010161236.1:0-11486 GCA_028566495.1 Lithophaga antillarum | reverse complement strand
CCTTGAAATAGGATAGATGTTATCCTACGGTTTTATGAAAAACTAACCTTTTATTGCCGAATTGATCAGCTTTCTAAGATATATAACTATTTTGGGGTACTCGCGCTTGTGTGTTTTTGTTTTTTTTTTTTTTTTTTGGTTGGTTTTTTTATTTAGCAATTACTTATTTTTGTGAACAAGCGATTGCTTTTCAACTTTTCAAGAACTGGTTGATTAGAAAGAAAAATGTAATTGATTTTAGTATCTATATGACGCATAATCTTTAAATGTGCTAGCTAAACTGTTATGAAAAAAAAGGAGGAAACGTAAGGACTTTTTCCAGTCAGTGTCAATATTTCATTTCATCTCAGTCAAATCTACCGCAGTTTTCATACAGTGTACCAGCAGACAATATTGTAATTCGTAATGAACAAGTTTTATTGAAGGATAAAAACAAATCAAGTTATCGTCCAGGTAAAACTGAAATCAGTTTTATTGGTGCTTACTATGATAGCATATTTGAAATGATTTCAGGAAAAATACAGCTCAAATTGTGACCTGCTGAAAAAGTTATGTTGTACACATGAAGCCGGACAAGTCGATGCAAAATGCTACTATATCAAGAAATAGATCTAGCAAATTAATTAATGATATTTAAAGTGTCAAAAAGTTTGCGGACATCTTTTCGGATTAAAATACGTATCTACTGTCTTGATGTACAAAGTGAACACAATATCACACTCTGAATATATAAAAAGCACAGTTTGAAAACAGAAATTGCTGTTGACCCGGAAAAGGGTCATTTTTATATTTAAAGTTTTCTGAAGTACAGAAGATTTTTTTCAAATGTATTTAGGCTCCGAGGACCGTTTGGTTAAATAAAGAAATGGTTCTAATATTTATTGAAATATGTTATGATTGACAACTTGACCGTTCGATGGAAACAAAATTGAATAGGGAATTTTTAATTTGAGCTTGAGACATTGGAACAGTGTTTACTAAATATACCACACTGATAGCTCTATTCAAACTACATACATGTATACTAAATAATGCATGTTCGAAAGTTTGGTCTGGAAATCATTCAATCTTCCAACTATTACAATAGTAATATGCATGTCATTGTAAGATTTCACTAAAACGCCCAATATATTGTAAATGCTTTAATTTGAATTGTTTCTAGTTCGGTGTATTGAAATGACTTGAGGTTATAACCCTGGTATGGTTTCATTTTATCAGCACTATCCGGGTGAAGTGGAAGATATCGAAAAAATACAAATACGAAGGATGTCATATACATGTACCACAGTTTGTATTCTCAGAAAAATAACATATTATACTTAACAAATATACACCTGTTTTATATTCTTTTTACGAGAATATTGCAAAGGACTTCACCTTCCAGTTTTTACATGTATAAGTATTGAATTATCAGTTCGGAGAAGAATATCACAATGAAGTCTTTAGCTGACTTAAGTATTTCTTTTTTCTCCATATCTTGCTGAAAATGAGTTCCAGTAATCGTATGGTTTACATATGATAATGGGAAAATGGTTGCAACAAAAAAATAATAACTATACATTGTACATTATAATAAGATATAAAGTTAATTTTATGAATCAGATGCGCATTTCAACCAATCATATTTCATGGGTGGTTCTTGAAGCAACATGTTTTGAAATCCCAACTCCAAAAAACTCAATCAAAATCATCTTAGCATACTATTGAAAATGGAGATAAACCTTTGGTTTAATAGAATTTAATGTCTTTAATTATAAGAAATTTCATACAGCAATACATTTTCATTCCATCACCGAAATACTTGCTACTGGACTGATAATACCGTCAGGGACCAACAATCAACCACCAATGGCATCGTGGTTGTACATAATCACAAGGTACCAGAGTTAATTTAATACATAACTTTTTACCAGGCTTACAAAATATTTTAAACTAATGTGTTATAGTGCAATTATAGTCGTAGTTCGCGATGCCGTTTTCTGTTTAAGAATGTAGTAACAGCTTCTTTGATTTTTTCTTTGACGTTGCGTACGGTGTTGGTGATAATTTTGGTAACATAAATTTGACTTTAGTTTGTGGATTTTAAACGTCGTGATTTGCAGTTGAATGCAGAGTTACTTAATGTCACTTTCTATGCTATTTACAATTCAGATAAGTCATTAAACATAACATGTTGTTACTTCGCTCCTTTGATTAAATATGATTAATGTATTTATAATCTATTCTTTCCGTTTTTCAATTTATATTATGATATTTACTTAAAAGCGGCAAAATTCTTATTTTAATTGCGTTTTAATAGAACTTTTTTAATAGATTTTTTTCCTTTACACATGATCATAATGTATGAAATGATAATCGGGAAAATGTTTTTGACCAGCGTATTTCTCGCATAGAAAGTCCTAAAGCATGCAACTCTCAACGGTTCTGTCGATCAACTTTACACTTCATTTTTTTCTGACGAGATTTGTCCTGAAACATTTTACAGAAGGTCAAAGTTTTGAAACCGACGTAACGTTAAAACGTACAAAATGTGACGATGTGACATTACGGTTGGACTCAGGAAATTTTGGACTGTATGGTCAATATTTCTGATATCCAATTCAAGAAATAACCAAATTAATTCTTAGAAAATGCTCAATTTAATAAAACACCAAATTTAAGATCGAAATATCATTTCTTTGCTTTTTGGCATTGAATAATTTTGATATGTTGTCGTTCGTATGAAAGAAACGTGTAAAACGACGTTTTGTGGCATTTTGACTAGATTCAAGAAAATTAATCGCTTTGCCTTATTTTTCATAATTTCATCAAGATTTTTTCACATGTTATTCTTTGTCGTTTGCTCATGCCATTTTACAGTAAAAATTGTATTTTAAAGTAGAGAATTTGTTTGTATATAAACAATATTTTCATATAGAAACTGCAAATTTGTGATGGGAACGTCAAAACTTGAAAGTGTGACACGTTAGCGCAGTTTGCTTGAAAACACTGTTTGAGTGGTATTGTAAACATAGTTTGATCAAAATAGGCCAAAAATATTTTGTGTATGTTATATTTATCAACTATAGCAAAACAATTCACAGGAAACAATGTTTTATTCTGTAATTTGTATTCAAAGTTAGCATTGCGCATTATGATTTCAAAATTTGTTATTTTGTGACATAAATGCGGAAAATCAACAATCATTCATTTCTTGAGACTGGTCCAAAATATTTCAATAAAACCAACTTGATTAATTCTCTCTTAAATAAGGAACAAAATGATGTATTCACTTTGAAAATATTTCAACATACATTTTTGCAATAGACCTCTTACCTTGGGCATTCGCCATTATCCGTTGCGTTTTTTGCCGTGTCCACAGAAAAAAATGTGAACTATTTGTCCTTTCCGACGCGTATATTTCATAATGACGTCATAATTCTTACTTACGTCATCAACCTCAAAGACTCCTTTTTCCAGCTATACCATTTTTAATAAAAAATATTTACACGAAATTGGAGAAATCTTTGAAAATACCGATGGACATGAATTTCGGTGTTACCTGTCCACAGGCGAAAAATAACCATTTCGACAATATTTAAGATATATTACATATTTCAGGCGAAAACTTCTTTGTTTTTTTGTGTCATATTTTGATTTATGGTGTAATCATGAATTTTTTTTGGTATATAGGTTTTTATCATATTCATTCGAGACTTCAAAAAATACAATATACAAAACGGACTGGCCAGTTAAATCTTAATTATCACCAACATCGTACGCGACGTCTCCGAGGGAATTAAAATTAGAGCATGGAAACCCAATTGTCCACAGACGACGTCGACGCTGATGATGTGACCGACAGAACTTCTTGCCGCCGTATAGATTAAAGGTAATAAAACTTCGTTTCCAGGAGCATAATAGGATCACTGCAATCCAAAATGTAAAGTTTCTATTGCAACATCTACTCAAAATAGATTACTTCTTTGGTCTCTGATGGACAAGACGGAATTTCTACAAAATTTCTGAAAAAATTGAAACAGTTCTGTTCATTTCCTATTCAGAAGAGTTAGGGTATTTAGTCAGTTACAAATTATTTTTATTTTCCCATAATAAACCACATGATATATTGCATTCCTATCAAAACGTCGAAAATCTATATCGTTTTCAATTTCCTTGCAGTCAAATGTTTGTTATAGGGCTGACAAGATTTGGTTACTTGGTTGTAGGTGTTTATCGTCACTTTTAGCATTTTTTCAGCTATATCATGCCTACCAGACTTACTGACGGAGGAAAGCGGACAGCTAAATAACTGAAGGGTGAGACCCCCGACCTTGGGTAGGTGTATGGAAACCTTAACACATGAAGCGGGGCGAGCGGGACTCAAACCCACGATTGTGGGTGTTGCGCTAGTGGTTATGTGTCGGCGACCTTATCCACTAGGCCACCCTCTGAAAAGAGGAGTCTAATGTAGAAGCAATTCGTACAACACGACAACGGATGGTAATAGACTTGGAGATTTGAAAATATTTAATCCGTTAACATATTCAAGTATGATGTAAGAAATTTTGATCAGCAACGCAAAAAATAACTACGGAATTTTTAATAGGCTTAGACCTATTCGTGTGGTTCAATTATACAATTCTGGTTCAAATCGACGTATTCATTTTGAAGAAGATATGAGTTTTTTCTGTACAATAATGCAGTAGTACAAGTATACACTCACCAAAAGTTCAGCACCACCTAAATTTCAAAATGCAATTACACATTCATTTTTAAGTTAACTTTCTATGTACTATTGCATGATGATTTTGAAGTACATAAAATTGCCAAAGCCCTAAGAAAGGAGCTGATAAAAACTTGTGTCTCAAAAAATCAAACACATTTCGTTTAATTCTTAAATGTTATGGCCAAAATCGTTAATTTATTACAATAAACAGAATTTTATATATTTTCCTTGTATAGTGAGGTCAAGAAAGTCTGAAATTTTGTGAAAATTGCTGAAAGTGACAAAAACAATAGAATAATTTCAAGAAAGACATTATATTGATGTGGATGCAAGGTCTGACGAACAGATTAGTGATTCTATCCGTTTTAAGCTTTAAAAATGAACCGCACAGCTTTTGCAGGATACTTTCATTCTGATTCATGCAAAAAAAGAAAAGAAAAGAAACAAACAAACAAAAAAAAAGCATTGTTCAAAATACGTAAATTGAATTGTTTTGTCCTTTGTCATAGAGATTTCAAAATGTATCGTGAATAATGTCAATTCACCATAAAACAATGTTATGACAAACATTTGACAACTTGAGACAAATCTGTCCAAGAAATGTGATGGTTCCTTATGAATTATCTCCCCTACTGGCTTTATTACCACATGCTTTGGATTTAGAGAATTGGTGCTTAATTCTTAAAGGTATAAAATCTTTTAGCAAGCCAGCAGACTACTGCTAAAGAAACCATAAACTTCTGTGAAACTTTTTGGAAGTTTTAAAAACACATTTTTCACCATATTTCAAGCTGAACGTTAAGACTTACTTAATGTTACATGAAGACGCCTCTCATTTTAAAGTTTCTTCATTCCAAGATTTCCAAAAACTCTAACAGCAGTACAGTTTATTTGCCATCAAAAAATGTAGGGCGTTACTTAACTTTTGTCGAAGTGTATATATCCATTGCTACTGCTATACCTTTTATGGTAGTTTATACAATAAGAACTTTTTACTGATACATATCGCTTTTGTGACACTTCATGCATATATAAATTGTTATGCGAATATCAGGATTTGCTGCAGTTGGCCATGAAATGTTAGGTATCACTGATATTTTAAATAAGAATTGATTCTATCAACTTTAAATATGTTGCAGGTCAAAGATGATTCCTTCTGTGTCGTTCAAACCAAAGGAAACTCAGCCAATGTAATAACTGTCAGAATTCGGAAGTGTAAATAACTGTTTCAAGGGAACATGTGTTTCAGTGTAGTTCAAAATTAAGACGTTGAAAGACATTTTTCGTTGTTCCTTTTCACTTTCTTAATACATTCTATCCGTTTCGGGTTTTGTAAGTAAGCTGAGGAACTGTCCACTTAAGGTCTGGCCGAAAGGATAGGAAAACGTACACTCAGTCTTCTTTCTATCAGACTGTAAAATTTTGGGGTGAATATTTGTAGATGGGACAGAATAGTGACACGAGTACATGTAATACACCACAAGAACAAATAATTTTTATAGTAATTCCTTATCCATATAGGTAATACGCGCCGTTACGATGCTAAAAGTACTGCAAGTACCAAAGCAATTTAATGTTTTCACACTTTACATAAGAAATGTCAATATATAAATATTGTACATCCATTGTATACTACCTTAGACTATAAAAGTACGTGTAACAGTTTATCATTATAAAATGATAAAGGTACATTGTAGTACATTATATATCATATCTATTTATGTAGGACATAAAATGAAATACTTCACTCTCACCTTTACTTATGATTGATTATAATGTTAGTTCTACAAATTTGTGTTTTTGCATGATTTGTCATTTTATTTTTAGTAATAAAATGCGTAAGCAATATTAAACATATTTTGATTAGTTTATTTGCCCGGTTCCATTCAGTACCATTGCTTATTTGTAAAAGAATGGAATAATAAAAATTGTGAACCATTTTTATACCCGCATTTTCTGAAGAAAATTCGGGTATATTATACCCCCGTCTGTCCGCTCGTTCGTCCGTCACAATCCTTGTGACTTGAACTCCTCCTACATTTTTGTCTGAGGTGTTTCGTTTTGGTTTTAAATGATTTGCGTATGACTTGTAGATGTGTAATAAGGTCTTACATTTTTATTTATGGGTTTGGGGTCTAATTAGGGACCAAAAAGGGTTATTATATGTTTATAGCTTGTGACTTGAACTCCTCCTACACTTTTTGTCTCAGGTGTTTTGTTTTGGTTTTAAATGATTGCTTATGGCCTGTAGATGTGCCATAAGGTCTTGGATTTTTCAGTTAAGGGTCCAGGTAAAAAAAAGGGGGCCAAAAAGGAACTATTTTTCAAAAATTGTTTAAAAGGTAGCATATATCACATGAATCGTATTCAACTGTAGACATTAATGGTGGTAATAAAAAGGGGTCTGACCCTAACAGTTGAGAAAAAAGGCCAAAAAGGGACCAAATTTGAAATTAATGTAAAACGTAGATTGATATATATCATATGACTCGTATTTTACCGTGGAAATTAATGGTGATAGTAAAAAGGGTTAACAGTTAAGAAAAAAGGAACAAAAATATTTTATTATAGCTTGTGACTTGTAGATGCGCAATAAGGTCTTGAATTTTTCAGTTAAGGAACCAAATCTAAGAAAGGGGCCAAAAAGGACTATTTATCAAAATTGTTTAAAAGGTAGGTTTTAATATATCTGATGACTCGTATTCAACTGTAGAAATTAATGCTGATAATAAAAAAAGGACCTGATCCTAACAGTTGAGAAATAGGGCTGAAAAGGGGCCAAATTTTAAATTAGTGTAAAGCATGAGTTGTAATATATCATATGACTCGCATTTGACTATGGACATTAATGGTGATAATAAAAAGAGGCCTGACTCTAACAGTTGAGAAAAAAAGGAGCCAAATTTTGTTAAAGCTTGTGAATTTGAACTCCTCCTACACGTTTTGTCTCATGTGTTTCATTTTGGTTCAAATGATTGCTTATGACCTGTAGATGTGTAATAAGGTCTCAGTTTAGGGTCCAGGGCCAAAAAGGGACTATTTTTCAAAATTGTTTAAAGGGTAGGTTGTAATATATCATATAACTCGTATTCGACTGTAGAAATTTATGGTGATAACATAAAAGGGCCTCATCCTAACAGTTGAGAAAAAGGGCCAAAAAGGGGCCAAATTTCAAATTATTTTAAAACATTGATTGTAATATATCATATGACTCGTATTTGACATCATATCTCACATAACATGTTTAAACTGGACTTTTTCTCTCTAAAAGGATTTTTACCATTACCTGTTCAATTTCATAACATTTCCAGACACATGATGTTGTGGTGATGTGGGGTGGGGGTTAATTAGCTGTCAGGTGCGGGTATAGCTGTTGTTTTCGACAGCCTTCATCACTAGCTCCTATTTGTCACAATCTAGAAATTGACCTCATCTTACTAAATCTGCAAAAAATGGTACCTTTATGAATGTTGTGGAGTTTGTACCATGAACATGATTTTAATAGGGCATGTCTCATATTACCACATATGTAATAAATTGTAGGAAAAGCCAAAAAATGCACAATAAAATGTATATCGAATAAGTTTATAGCATTTTTTATTCACAATAATTATGAATGGGATAGGGCTACGGTCATCCTATACAAATTTCTCGCTAATTTGTTAGGTAACAACAAGCAAGAATGTTCATTGAAACTGAAAAATTAGGCGAAACCTATTGAATTTGACAATGACACTGTTTTTTTCGGCAATGACGATTATAGCTATGAAATAAATCTTACCTTTTTTTTTTAATGTTCGTATATTTATATTCATTAGACAAACAAAAAGAGTCAGCAGTGTCTATCCTTATTTTGACCCTATTAAACATTAGTGTAATACATTTACTATGTTGTATTTGCTTTGCTGCTTATTGTATTTTGGAATTTTTTTCTAAGGAGAGGACAGATTATACATTTTTGTAACTTGTCCTTCGATCGGATTGTTTATCTTGCAATAAAATGTTATTAAACTAAATGAACCTCACTAAAATCGGGGGTAAAACTAATTTTTTAAAACCAATCTGCTTTATTTTTAGCGTTCACCATACAACTTTATTCCTCCTTAGCTCAAATATACGGTGGCTAAACTTTCTGAGACACGTGGAATACACATTAGGAGTTCTAAAACATTGCTTTATTTAGTTTTACTAAACATGGAATAAAAAAAATGAATATGAAGGGATTTCCTATTTAGTAAATTTGTATGTATTATACAATCAAATCCTTGAGATATATTACAAGTGGTACCGTTTGATTTGTTATAATGGCGGCGGGACAGTATTCCTAGTGTGGGTTTCTGTTGTTAAACGTAACATATATATCAATTATTATTATTGGCTGATTACATTCATGTGGTACACTGAGAAATATCAAGTTGGAAGTCGGAAATGTCAAGTTGAAAGTCAGAAATGTCAAGTTGAAAATGAGAAATGTCAAGTTAGAACTGAGAAATGCCAACTTGGAAGTGAGAAATGTCAAGTTGGAACTAAGAAGTAAAGACATAAGTAAGAATACTGAAGTCCAAGGCAAGTTCAAAAGGGAATGTCAAGAACAAAAGTCAATAAAAACTGACAAAACCGAGAAAACGCTCAACCATCAAAAGTAACGGAACGACCGGAAAACAACTGTTACATTCCTGACTTGGTACAGATATTTTCTAGTGTAAATGGCGGGTTAAACTTGGTTTTACGGCATGCCAGACCTCCCAAGTGGCAAGTCGGAAGTAAGAAATGCCAAATTGGAACTGAGAAATGTCAAGCTGGAAGTGAGAAAAGTCAAGTACGCTAACCATTACATAATGGAAGTTAATTCAAGGAAAGTAGATAAAGGGTATCTAATAATTCGTTACTTAGTATGTTCGGAGTATATATTACGGTATATATATCAATTCACCAATTCAGTCTGTAACTTTACATTCAGTTTAGTCGTTGTGAATAAGATGTTTACTCATTCTGCTAAAAAATTACGTAGATTTCATTACACTGTATTTTACAAGTATAAAGTTAGAATTTGAGTTGTTCATACACTGTTGATACTACACATAATCACTTGATATTTGAAATAACATTTCTATCACATGTTCTTGTACATATTGAAATGCTTGCATTTAAGCACTTTATATAATATTTTAAAAGTCACGCTCTCAAATAAAAAGGTAAATGAGACTGGCTAAATAGTAGGTGCGACTTAATTTCCTGAAGAGTATTGTAACTAGAAACGAATGTGTACATTGATATGCTGATACGTCATCAAAATTTTCTTTCATTATGTGCATTGCAAACAACCAATTTGCCTGTTATAAAGTTGAAAACTTAGATATGCTTCGCGGAAGCAATATTCGTTGAAGTTCGCTATGACCTAAACAACAGGACATTTAGGTCTGCACCTGCATACTTTTCATTTAAAACTGTTGAAGAATCCAGGTGGCTTTAAATGACACCCAATGACTAGAGAAATAAGCAGGCTTCACAAGTTCAGCTATCTTTTGTCATAAGTTAGATAAACAATTTATTTCGTAACAAAGATGTACAAAGTAATATCATACACAGCTTTGGAGGAATTCTGTTCTGAAATAACGATAACACAAATGAAATCAACATTGTATGCATTTTTAGGATAGAAAATTATGCATACTCACTGTCTGTTAACGGAATAGTTGGAACAGTTCGCTAACGAGCTTCGTAAAACGGTGCTACAAAATTTTTGAAGAATTGCGCACATATAAATTCAATAAGCAATTTTCTAATATTCATGCTAATATTGATTGATTTTAAAGCAAAGTTCGATAAAACATTTATAGGAACACTAATGAATGATTAAAAAACACTGTTCGGATATAATAAGCTTAACTACTAATTGACTTCAAGTTTTCTTAAGCAAAAGTAACGCCGTTCATATAATAGTAACTTAGTTTAATAACTTCCTTTTCCCCACCATTTCTATTACCATGGGAAATTCGAATACGATTTATTCGACATGATTTATCGACAGATGGGATAATTACTATATAGTACTGGTAAAAGGATAATACAGACACTGCAATGAAGAATTATTGCTTACGTTGCGTTATGGTCATCCATGCTTTATGTACGATAACATCAAATTTATTTTTAAGGTAGATCCCATGGTGTATTTTCCCATATTCATGTTGTTTAGGCGTACATTTACAAAGAACACCGACAACAGTCAGTAAAATGTTTCATATGATAGTTACTAAAACAATAGTGTGACTTTTTTGTGTGTGATAAATGACAAGTTGCAAAAATAATTCATTGCAAACAACGTAACAGGAAGGTCCTCTTTTACCATCACGAGTTTTAAAAATGGTTTTGAATTACTGAAGTAGATGAAACGATAAATGATTCATGTTGGCTATGTTTTTACACTTGTCAGCATATTTGTAAAGTACACCATAGCAGAAGTGATGAAGGCCGGGTACATTATGTTCTTCTTAAGGAAGTTGTTAATTATAAACACCAACTGCTTATCCACTGGAAAAAAATCTTTTAACTCCATACCGTACAGCTGACTAAAATATTTTTTTTCACACACACTTTCGATGGTTCATTACAGAAAAAGAATCCAGTTATGATCGGTATATTTCATTATGTGTTTTAAAAATAAGTAGAACTAATTTGAAAATTAGTTCCCGAAGAGATTTTTAAAAAGTTATCTTGGGTAGCCATATGTAACATTCAAGGATATTTCGTTTAAGTATACAACAGTCTTTGACAAATC
>JAOXYI010161128.1:0-11487 GCA_028566495.1 Lithophaga antillarum | reverse complement strand
GTTGGAAAATTGACCTAGATTACAGTTACTATGGATGCTTTTAAAATCCATACAAAATCAAAAGCAAATGTACATACTTCATTTAAGGTTTATATAAAAACTTATTCTTGCCTGTCAAAATTCAATTTTTATTTCCTGTAGTTTTTACCAGTACAATTACTGGTTTCAAATAACTGTCTGTTCAGTACCCTCTTGTCCAATCACAATCCTCCAAGGATTTTATACTGTTTTATATACTCTGTAGATCCTTTATATAACAACACTGCAGGGATTACTATGATGATTTATTTGTTCAACATCTTTTGGTGCCTAGGCTACCAGCATCAGGATAAAATAAAATACAAAGCTCAAGTGTAAGTTCGAGTATATTATTTGAAACGTGATAGTGTTCATGGTTATAAATTACGTACCTGAACTTCCACTTTAGCTTCAAATTTCATTTGTATATCGATCACCATCATAGCAATCTCTGGAGTGTTGTTGTTATATAAAAGATTATACCCTTCGCGACCCATATGTCCATTTGTCTGTACAACTCCTTCATTTCCATCACTTCACTTTAGTTCTGTACGATGGATCTTCTTCAAACTAGGTATTATTGCATGTGACAAAACATAGATCGAGTTCAATTTGAAGGTCTGAACTATTTTGAGTTCCAGAGTTACAGCCCTTGAATTAGTGAGCTATAGGAAGGTATCACATAATTCTCCCATTACTGTTTTTTCCTTTGTTTTTGATTTTAATTGATTGTGATATTGTAAAAGTCTTGTCTATTTCTGTTAGGCATGCCAGGCTATCTTTATATTGTTTTATATCACTGTCAATTCTTACATTTTGTTCTTGTTATTTGTCCAGATCCTGTAGCATATACGCTTACTGGTAAATTCTTGTATCATTTTCATTTGTTTTGTAAGTTCTGTTATTTATTATGTCCAGCTATATAAGTTCTTTATAGCACAATGCAAAGTTACTGTAAAACTCCTAACAGATTTATTAAAAAAAGTTAAATTTCAATTTTAACTTTGGAATTCTGAAAGGGTTTTGCAGTAAACATTTCATGTAAGCATGGCTTTTTTTGCATGTAATTATTACCTGTTATTTTATAGGGAATGTCTTGTCCTGTTGATAAAGATGGAAAGGTACTTCCTGGATGTGAAAATAAGCCTAAACCATGAGATAACAGGTATACTTCTGTGCTGCAGAGCATGTTGATTATTTTGAACCTATTTTCAGACTGAAGATAGAATTATTATTTTGACATGAAGAATTGCAGTTTATTTTTATAAAAATATTAAAGTATGGTGTAAAGTTAGTCATTCTGTAAATAAAAAAAAGGTAGATGAATGACTAGTAACAATGTGAACCAGGACAAGCTCTCCCTACTTCACTTTTGATAATGGCTTTTTGCTAGAGATTTAAAGCTGGAATTTTCTGATGATTTTTGGTAAGAAAGTTAGTCCTACTTTGACTTGTGTAAAAATACAGAAATAATGAATTTTTCTTGAATTAACATTTTTTCAAGGAGCAAAAAATTGTTTTGATCGGGACATTTTCAATGTTAAAAATTTGTCATTCAAAATTCTAAAATTTCTTAAATTTGAAAATATCACCATTTACTGGTTTTTAAACTGTGAAATATATTTATTTAAAGAGAAAAAAACAGAAGAAAATTATATTGCACCACATGGACAATCTATAAGGTGTACAACTACCAAAATGGGGAACCACCTTGGGTTGTAGGTAGTACATAAAACAAATCCTATGCTATACAAAATTAACTGTTCATTCCATTGAAATAAATTGTACACAATATGAAAGCTGAACATCTCAGGTGCAGACAGGTTTCTTTGTGTATTTATTACAAGGTTCTATAAAAATTTTGAGGTACATGCAATGACATGACTGTTTTTCTTTCTGAAATTGAATTTTATAGTATGTTTACTTCTGGCTCAGAGTGCTTTCTTATATGCAGTGAAATGTGTGTTGAAATTTTGAGTGAAGCTTCAGTATGGATATAATTTCATGAATAGAAGTGTCACTAGAAAATTTTGAAATTGGAAAATTTAATATAGAAATAAAGGGCCAAAACTATGGTGGTTTTACTCCTATAAGCAATTTTAATCAACTGTGCTGAGTTATCTCCCTTTAACATGTTAAATCCCACTGACAACACATTTTGGTTTGCATTTTGTGGAAGAACAAATTGGTATAAGATTAGTCTAGATCTACATTTTTACCAAGGTCTTGTGGAGATAAAAAAAAATCATTGTACACAGAGAGGTTTAAAGACAGTAACCTACTCTCTGTAAACAGGAACTTCTAGTCCGATCTGAGTGCAAATAAAACTTTAAAAAGACATTACATTCTTCACAAAAAAATTATGAAAAACTCTTACCTTTAGCAGATGCAAGTCTAAGTCACTTTACACAGGCAGTTATGGTTGCCATTGTTGCCTAAAGCTGATAGATGGAATTTCAATACGAGTTATTTCATACAAAAATTGAATAGAATTGCTACACAGCTTAAATTTTCATACATGTTAATGTTTTCTAAACTGATCTACACTACATTGGTGTCATCTGATAATTCTGATTATTTTCCCTCCATTAAAATTGCAATGGGAAATCCCTATACAGTTTAATTATTGAGAAAATATAATAGAGGGGAGTTCATCATCAAAATACTGTTTTAATATTTTAGTAAGTCTCTCTGAGATCAGTCATTGCAACAAAAATTTCAATTATAAGCCCAAAAATGATATTATTATCTCGATTTTTTCCATTGTCAGGTGTTCCATCTGCAGACAGTATTTTCATTTAAAAAATGTTCTTGTATCGTTAGAATGTTATTTCTGCTTATATATTTTATTTGTTGGTTGCATTTGCTTGGACATTTTACAAATAATAATTGACAAAAATTGAACATTAGAAGCTTCTTCAGGTGTATACCCATGGTACTCCAAACTACTGCTAGTTCACTAACTGACAGAAACTTTTCTAAGTTAAAGATTTCCATGCATGTTGCTATATATGAAATAATGTAGGAAAAGTTGCATTAATAAGTTTTGTTTTTTGTTCACACATTAGTAGGAAGGGTAGATCCAGGGTTTGGAACAAGAGGGAGAAAGTTTCCTGGCAGAAATTGAAAAAGGACAGGTGGACATATCTAATGATCATTTTACTTTACTTACCCACATTTCTAGAAAAGAGCTGGTTCTTATCGCTGTCTTGATATTGTCTTATCTAAGATGGTAATTATTCTTGGTGAAGATATTAAGCAATATACATTTGTATAGTGCATTCTTAAAGGTTGAAAATATATCCACAAAATTGTAACAAGCGTTCAGTATTTAATCTGACAGAATGTATATATAGTACTCTTTATTCTACCCAAATATAAAGCTGGAAGTTTTCTCATTTGTTATATGATTTGTTCACATAATTGTAAACCTGACAAGAGGGATGAGACCTATAGTTAATTCTCAAACATTTAGTTGCATCTTCTATTTTTGCATTAATTTTGCTTTGAACATGAAGTACATTGTGAACCTTTGATAGATATATATTAATTGGTGATTTGGCCAATTTATGAGCTAATATGGCATTATTTCATACAAGTGAAACCTTATTAAGTTTCCAACAGTGTTATTTTTTTTTCACATTTTTTGACATACAGTGCTCTGTGAATTTAATTGTGGTCTTGGGGCCAGATTGAGTCTCACGGACATTTCAGATTTATCCAATTACCTGTACAGGTAACAGATGTAAAACTAAACTGATATCAAAAAAATCATTTGATGTAGATAAAATGCAAATTTACAAGGTTGTATACATACATAATCAGCCATTGTTTTACTGTTGATTCTGATAGATTAAATTGAATGATAATGACCTAGATAATGGACAAGGACACTTCTTGACAGAATTTTATTATTTTATTACCATGTCAAAGTCCATTTGGTAATAACAATGCTTTAAACTCATGAATTATTCAGCTGTCAAAGACAAAGAGCTGTTGATAATGAATTAATTTTGAATATGAATTGTTTGTTATGTAATGCTTTGTGGCATATTCTAACAAAGACACCTGTTTGGTTCTCTTACCTGTCCTAGTATGGGCAAGAATGGACAAAAAATAGTTAAAATTGTAATGGAAATGAAAAAGTAACTAAGAAATACTGACGATAGTCTTCAATCATTCAATGATGGTTGTGCAGGACTTGAAACCCTACCCACAGTTATCTGAAACTTACTAATATTAAAGCCAGAATTTATTCACTTAAAGAAAAAGTGTCTCATCCAGAATATGAAACCCCCAGTTTTACAATTACATACTGTTATTGTTTGATGTTTGATGACCTTTCAGAAGAAATTTATTAAAGAATACACCAAAATGTTTCATTGAATCTGTGATGAAGTCAAGAGTAAGTAACACAGTCTGCACAAATAACAAAAATTAGATCCAAAATAAGCTCCTTTTTGGGGAAGTTTTGGTCTGAATTTGTGGCAGATCCTGTCTATACCTTATATAAGAAGTTACTGTCTTTTGGAAAATATCAGTATTGAAAATGAAAAGAAGAAACATATTTAAAATCATAGTATCAATTAATTCAATAAATGTGTTAAATTTATGTAGTTCAGACTTTCATGGTTCAGAATTAAAACTTGGAGATAAAATTTAATGGATATATTTACACGTTTCATTGGCATGAGGATTAAATTCTGTTCTCCTGAATTTCAAGACATGGTTAAATTTAAGTTTTTATTTGTGTTAGATCATCTTCTTGCAAGACTGGCTTTCGTTTATAATACTGAAACGTGGTGTGAAAGTTTATCTTCAGCTGGGCATTTTCCAATCCTTTCCTATAACATAAAAGCAGGGACATATAAATTACATGTCTATGATAAAAGTTATGCTGACATATTATGGTATGTAAGTATCCACCATTATCTGTACATTTGTTATCCATTATCTTAGTATAATTTCTTACAAATTAAGAGAAAATTAATGAACAAACAGTATTAAATGAATCAAAAGTACAGGTTAGATATAATTTTGGGTGTTTCTAGCCCTGACAAGACAAAACAGGGATTTCCCAGGGTTTATTAAATGAAAGGATGTATTGTACCACATGATTTGTCTGAATACCAGAAGTGAATGGTAATAACTACAGGAACCCTTACCCTTTAATATTTTTGTAAAGTTGAGGATGATTGCCCGGAGATGATTGTCATAGTTTGGTTTAAATGCCAGCCAAAGCAGTTATGGTGTTATAATCTACAACTGCCACTTGACAGGGTTTTCTTAGTTCATTGAAGCTATGGGCCTTATAGTTTTTACCGTGAATTTCAATTTACCCTGTTTTTGTACAACTCATACATGTATCTAGAGCCATACACAACATTCAGGAACCTGTTATAAACCACTGAATTGATGTCAGTAAAATTTTTTTAAAAAATGGTTAACAGCAGGAGCACCTCATATTTTGTTTTACTTGAAACAGATTTTCTGAAATATTTCAAAGACAGTTTATACAATATACATGTATTTTAAGCCATATACAACCAGAAACATATAATTAATATTATGGTTTTATATGTCTCTGATACAACATACAACAGCCTGCTTTGTACATTATATTCCTGCCAGCAAAATTTCAAAAATTGATAATGAGAGTCATCTATTTCCTCTTCTTGGAACAAAGTTTTCAGTTTATTGGACCTTTCATATTTGTATATTTGGAAAATCTGTTACCCAGCACTTTTTCCTACTTGACTTTGATTTAAATTCCTGAACCATGACTGAAGTGTAGTTTCACTGACAAGGGATAATTATTTGTGAGCTCATAGTTGTCATCTTTTTTCTTAATGCACTTTAATTATAAATTTGTACAATGCTGAATCTGTTAGAATCTGTCATAATAGTAACATTAAATACAGACTTTTGCTGTAAGTGAATTAAAAAATTGCTGACACACAGAAATAATCAAAGCACTGTCGTACTTATAATCGTGTTCTCTCTTGGTCGATTTCTTTTTCTGGTTTCAGGTATATGGCCAGTTAATCCATGCCTTACGTTATCTGCAAGTCAGAATTTCCTCCACGTATATCTATGTTGCAAACAAAACGATCATTTATATTTATTTGAATATGTAAAAAGTAAAAATGACTTGGAATTTCTTGGAATAGTTTATTACTTCAGTCATAGATACAAAGCTGAAGGCACCACAAAGTATCTCATAATTATATATTGTTACTTTTAGCATTAATAATTCTGACGAAATAATTTGAAAATACACTGAGTGAAAATTTGAAAAGTTTATATTTAATCTAGATTACATAGCACGAAGTGCTACGTGCAACTATAAAATTAGTGTGAATTACAGTTCCTTAGTTAAATTTTAGCGCAAAAGAGAACTGTAGTCAATATCATTCCGCTGCGGAAGCAGGAAACGGAAGTTGCGATGAAGAATCGGGAAAGTGTAAAATCTAAATTCGGTGACAACATAAATCGTTTGTTCTCTAACGAGAACACGATTAAAAACTGAAATCAGCTTTTAGGCTCCCATTCAGTCATTTTTTTTCTTCAGGTTATACCTTTGTTAATCAAAAGATTTATTTAGGGTTGTGATTTTTAAATATTAAGGAATAATTATTACATTATGTAACTTATCAGACTTTGAAATAAATGTTTTTATTCACCTGTCACAGGTGAAATGTATAGCATTTGTTTTATCTTGACAGTTGTTGATTTTTGCTGAGTAAGCTTATTTATAATGTCATGGTCATTCGCTGGTTACCTTTAATGATACCTGGATTACACTGTAATTTCTTTGTCAATAGAAAAAGTGTTAATTATACACCACAGTGTGAATAGACAGTTAATTTGACTCCACATGTGAAATTTATTTCAGTTTATTTGATTATTTCCAATTTATTTGTCCTGTTTATTATAGATAATGAAAGTTTGTCAACTTTTAGAGGAGACTGTTTGTGAAATGGTTTATGTCACTGTGTTACAAAGTTTTATTTTCTTTTGAAAAAACTGAGGCAAAAGCACTGATGTAGTTTTGTACAATTAAAAGAGGATTAAAAAAAAAATGAATATTTTTTTTTCATTCTTCTTCTTTTCTTTTTTTTTAATTAGACATTGAAAACCCTTTGATCACTATGAATTATTAAAATATGGAAGAATATTAGTCTAAATGGGACTGTAGTAACATGTTTTTATAGTCCAAGGTCATACACTTGCCTTAAAGTATGAGTTTAGTCTGCTGTTGAGGACTTGTGATTGCAACAGGAACAATCAAAATGTTGTCCTGATTATGATGGTTTTTCAGAAATACTACATTTTATTTCATATAAATACCAGAAGTTTTATGGCATTGGCTGGTGAATATGACTGTGCCATACCAGTTTTTTCATTCATGTGATACCTTCCTATTTGAGAGAGAGGCTCCCTACTTTGTGATGTAACTTTTTGCTGAATTTTAGTGCTTTTTCCATGAAAAACTGAAATCGTCCTCTTAAAATTTCTAAATTTGCTGTATTATTCTATATAAAATTTTGAAATCTCTCTCCTTTTCAACAAAAATCTCCCTAATTGTCATTTTCGAATTATCACATGTATGTTTTTTGTTGAACAATATTTTAACAAAATAATCTTGAATTTTATAGTTATTGAATTGTTTTTTGATGTATATTAATTTATGTGGTGAATATTTATGCAATGCCCCTTCTTGTGGGACATCTGATAATGTGTCAAAAACTAACTATTTTAAATATATATGATTCAGATCATGTGGCATACTATATGTGGAAATGTCATTGGTAAGATTATGTTTTGAACACCTGTATATAGATTTATACAAGGTATTTGTCATAGAAAAGCTTAAACAAGGTGATTGATATGTCCATTTTATGATAAACTTCTCCAAGCCGCATTGGAACAACAAGCCTTAGTCATCATGTCAAACAAAATTTAGAAAATTACTAATCCAAAACTTTATTAATATCTAACTGTTCAGATTTTGAGAGTATATTTCTTGTTAAATGGATACATTTTGACCCCTGATATCTTTTGGCCAGAACTTTCCTCCTCTCTCTCCATGAAGAAAAAGTTGTTCCTCCCTCATCTATGAAAGAAGTTTACTGCCTGTAAATTTTACCAATAAAAGGATCTCAGATTTTTACAGACTGCCCTATTTTTTTCTGTTTTAGAGGAAAAAAACTTTAAGTGACCCCCTCAAACCACACATGGTAAGCAATATTGTTTCATTGCTAGATTTAGAGTGGTTGTTAACATTTAATATGACAAATAATGCTCTTCAGAGCCAAGGTCAGTTTACTCCTTAATTAAATGTTTCTCTGGGGGTTATTGACCAATATAAGCTGTTTATCTATAATCCGGTGAATGTCTTCTCTTTAAATCAGTTATCTATGTGTTAGTGCCTTGTTTTAACAGAATAAATTGGACAAGTTTCACTAATTTCAACACATATTTCAACTCTATAATTGCCAAATCCTTATTATCTTTTTCCTTTGTTTTTCAGGAAGAGATACATGTACATGTATCTGACTGCCATGTTCATTTTTAGATATAATTAATGATACATATGATAGTAGTTAAGGAAGGGAAATGTTTATGTGACACTTCACATGTTTCACTACTTGGTCGTACATGACTTTGTACACTTCTTATCAGAGTTGTGTTTAAGTGTAAAAAATACATAAAAATGAATTAAAATTTGAATGTTATCTGTTGATACACACTTTGATGTTAAACATAAGGCCTTTCTATACATGTCAATATCTAGTTTGTTATGTAACTTTACATGATAACCATTATTAACCAGATTGTCTTGGGGCATATTTTGATATCCCCCTTTTCTTACCAAAGGTAAACACAGTAATATAGCTAATATTGATACTTATCTCAACAAAAATCAGAGGGCTTTTGATGTTTTGTTTTTATGGTTTTAAAATATCCCCAGAAAGTTTAATAAGGGGATAAGCAATGGAAAATTTTGAAGGGGCATGGAAAATGTTTGAAAATTATCTGTAAATACATGCAGTCCATTTTCAGTAAGGCCATAATGAATATATTCTAAATTTTGTTTAACTCAACTGAGCTCAGTATTACAATTTTACCATAAAGAAACATTATGTTTTTTAAATGTTCCAGCCCCAGTTGCACTATAAGTTTATTAGCAAAATGAAAAGGTTATTAAATTTGGATGACATTATTTTTAAGCAAACCTTCCAAGTAAAACAATAGTTAACATTTGGACATAAATAGAAAATTCAGAAAACATCATACTACTGTGTATACATACAATTTTTTTTTTCAAAAGACTTCTTTAAATCATAGCAGTAAATTTGATATTGACAAGGAGATTATTAATCAAGTAAGAGCAGGCATAGAAAAGAAAAAAAACATATTCTCATTACATTTTGATTGAGGCTGGTGCCTTGTCACATTAGCCCTATCAGGGGCCACAGTGGCCAGTGTAGTTAGTCATATCTACTATTGATCACCAGCATGTCAACACTGGGGTTGTTTGAACCTTGCTCATGGTGAGGTGTGCTTGACTCCAACATTATTTGACAAGGATTGCCAGTTGGACGGAGGTTCTCACTGGCTACTCCAGTTTCCTGTACCCCCCCAAAAAAACAGATGCCACGAGATAGCTGAAAAATTCAATCAATCAATCCATAGTAGCCCTATCAGCTCAATAAGTTAGGAGTGAGATTGATACATGCTTAATGTGGCACATTAAATTTCACAGTAACCAAAAGTAAAGGAATCAAAAACTATCTTCAGAATAAAGTTAAAAAAACAACAGTTTATATAGTGTAAAAATTGCAAGTGTGTATATGTAAAAGGATAGACCCAAAGAGATGTTTAAACACCAGAATTGTCCCCTTTCCTGTTTTATTGTCCTGTTAGATCATTACTGTCAAATGACAGAGTCCTAAAGAGGGTACTGACACTGAAATGACCCGTAATAAAGATGTTCAGCATGATTGGAGGAAAAATAAAAATTGATGTGAAAAAAAAAAAATCAAATCAAACTTGAACATGAAGTACAATGAATAACAAAGTTTCAGAATAAAAGTACATTAAGTAAAATTAAGGAAGTTTTTGGAGTTGAAACTTACAGGAAGATAATTCCATGCATAAAAATGTATATGAATATGAATGTTACACAATTATGGATGTTGGATATGCTTTAGGAGCTGAAATGTTTTTTATTAGTCGTGAAATAGAGAGAGTTTTAATAAAATAATCCCTTTAACATGGAGACAGATTTATTTTTAATATATATCTTCTTAATATATAAATTTGGTGATAATTTTCTGTTTCCTAGTATTCCAGAACAAGGGTAACATTCCCTTTTAAGCTTGATATGCATTAAAATTTAAGATTAGTAAAGTGCATGTTATCTGTATAAGACGTCAGTGGGCAGATATGGAAAAGTTATGTAAATAGGTTGAACAAACTGAGGGTTTTTATAATCTTGATTGAAATATATTATGAACTTCTGTATTTGTTTATAGAAATTAGTTGTTGAAAAGAAATTTAAGAATTTTAGTCCTCTAAGGCATACTGTATGCATTAATTTTTTAATTATTTTATTTTCAGTAGGTACAGAGATGAAGATGAGAGGACATATTTCACAGATGAAAGAACAATTACCATTGATATACTAACACCTATTATGTACAGAGACTAATTTAAACCATAATCAGATAATTATATTAAGGACATGTTAATCCTATTATTGTATTATCAGTTGTTAACCTTTGTAGAAAACTACTCGGTAATGTTTGAAGTTTTGAGAAAATCAGATTTTCATCTTATTTTAGTAGGGAAAAGAAAGCTTAAAAATGCATTTCTTTTTTATCTAACTGTTCATTGTTACAAGAGCACTAGACTGAGTTTAAATCATCAAAATCTTTCATTGTTTCCACAGTGATTAATTTCACATCACAAGGTCTCTGATATCAATCAACAGAGTCTAAAACTTTTGTATATTTATGATTTTAGAGACAAGATAAGATGGATGGAGGCAGAAATTAGGAGAAATCATAAACTTTTATTATAGAGTTTGATGATGATAGTTGGATGGGGGTGCATATTGGTTCTCTCAGATGACTCTGGTTTCCTCCAGAACTTTGAATTGGTAGCTAAGATACTGCTGAAGTGGTGTTAAAGCTCAGTAAAATGAACCAAAAAAAATACAGAACAATCTGAAGTCTTAATTATCATATGATTTAATTTCATCGTGTGTGTGTGGTGAAATATATATAGTTTCATGACAAAAATATTGGAAGGGTACATAATTTTCCCTCTTATTCATTGTAAAACAACCCCTTAATTAAAAGTAGTTTAAAAAATAACCACACGTTCAAATCAACTGCTGTTTTTTGGCAGAATTTTTCTTATATTTATGGCCTAATATTCAGACAGAATTATCAAAGTAAA
>JAOXYI010161020.1:0-11487 GCA_028566495.1 Lithophaga antillarum | reverse complement strand
ATAATGTTCAACACCGGTGTAAAATTCCGTACACCCCTGATTACACCAAGATAACGAATTTATTTCCTATGAAGACTTCCATCAAACATTTCAGCTTCGGTTTGCAAAGCAAATCTCTTCACCGCCATCTTATAAACATTTACCATTACTACGCAAGCAAAAACATTTTTTAAATCAAAATAAACTAATTTGATAACTTTTTTATATAAAATGACAAAAAATGTTTTATTACTGATTATAATCATGGAACTTTTATGTAACTGTACATTTCATAATGTTGCGCGTAGTTAAATATTATAGTTATGTTAGTTTTTTTTTATTCCAGGGTATACCCGGGTGTAAATATTTCTGCTAGGGTGAAGTGTTATTTACACCCGGGTTATGAACCAATCAGATTGGAAGATGTTTGCTACATACATATAGGAAATAAATAATATTATCGTATTATCAAAATAGATACAGATGCACATTTCATCCAACGTGGTCAGTGATCTGAGATTTACTAATATAATATTACATTTTTTAAATGCTTACCTATGTTACATTTTGTTTCCCACTGTGTACAGTACTACATTTCACAGCAGTCCTGATTTTTTTATTTTACTGTTAGCGCACTTGATTAATCGAATCAAGATCAGTCGATTGCTCTAATTGAATAGTTGTATTTGAATGGCCTAGATCATTTACTTTATTTACCATGATAATTCCTGATATTGTACATAGTGTTCGACTTAGTCTTGCTCTTATTAGCAAAGACAGAGACATACACTAACAAGGACGTCATTTGGTAAAACGTATACATGTTGCTGTCACAGTATGTAACAGAAAATTCACGAAGTAACATTTTCCTTACAAGTAAATGTCAGTATTTTATGTAGGCTTTCAATGTACATGAATGAGAAGAAAATCTTTATAATTATTTTTTCATCTTTTAGAAGGAAAATAAAAACGGATAGAAATTATTATTCATATATTTAATATTGAAATGAAATTTGTCAAATCTAACATATAAAATATCGAAAGAACATATGGATGGTGTAAATTTGTTATCGGTCGTTATCCACATTTGTATCCCTCATATTATTCAATAGATGATAAAACGGCTAACATTGAAATCCATCACAACAAATCATCGTCATTTCAACTTAAAAAAAAATAAATAAAAATATAAATAAATAAATAAATAAATAAATAAATAAAAATCCCCCCCCCACAAAAGCAGGAATATCATAATTGATAGAGGCGCTAAGAAATGGTGGCGTTAAACAAGATAATCGCGTTAGTAATGACATTTCGAATGCAAAGCTTGTACTTAAGACATTTTCATTAAAAAAATACCCTGTTTGTTTGTTATCATAATAACTGTAATCATTTTGGTAGACCAGTTTATAAATTCACAGAGATAGAAATATTTGTCAGCTGTTTTACCTTATAGTATCAATGGTAACGAATAGTCCAAATCACGGTTAATCTCAGACATCATGAATATTATAAATTGATGACATAGTCTAGTGATTGCTTGTTAACCTTGACTTTCTGACGTAAAAAATATTTTTTATATATATTTTGATATCTATTTGGCCTCAGGCAATAGTAAAACTGTCCATCAAAACTAAAACTGCTGACAGTAAAGTCTTTCTTATGTCCTTCTCTAAAGAATTGAAACTTCCCGATCATGTTAAACAATTGACAGGATTGAGACCTACCTGGAAAGTACAGCCTGAAACTGATATCGTACTTCAGACGTTATTATTCATAGAATTATATTTCCGACTAAAGGTTTACTTTTCTGATATCCGTATATTCCGAACGAATACATCAAAATATTTATATACTATGTTTATCTTTACCGTCATACATCTACCAAAACCACACCTGGAATCACCATCACTGCATAAAATAATGGTCGCCATCATAATTTCGTTGATAATACATAATTTTCGTATGTTCATTTGTTTTAGACACTTTCTGATGTTCTTGCAGGATTCTAATATTTACCTCAGTTTTAGGTAGGCGTTTGTGTTGTGCGACCATTAGCTGTTTTTATTTTCTTTTTGTGTCAGCTAACGGTCATGGTTGCGGAGATGATGGTTCAAAGATGATGTTGTCAAAGGACAGGTTGCGATAAGGTCGGTTTTTGTCCCCCTGGTTTCGTTGAAAATAAAGTTTTAGCATATTAATTATTTTGTATTTTCTTTATGTAGCTATATGTCCCTTCTTTATAAAATGATGATTAACAAATTGGACGTCATTTCTATGCTCCAAAGGTAAATTTTACACTTGGGCTAAAGGAAAATGTCCCTACGTATGTGGACATTATATGAAAATCAACGTTGACGCACATGTATAACCAACAAAATATTTTTGCTAGAAATTTGACGTATAAAAAGCGTTAAATTCTATGAAGATTTTTGCTCACGCATGCGAGTAATACTTCAACACTGAAATATGATTTAAATTGCAATTAAAGGTAAATAATGTAATACTGATACATTTTTTAAGTATTCAAGTATGACGCGCATACAGTACCAGCAAGATTTTCATGTTATTTAATGCTTATTTTGTATGCAATTTGTAGTAAAAATATTTTGCTGGTACTCAGTGCGCTTTATAGTTAATTTGTACATAATGTTCACGTAAGTAGTGACATTTTTCCGTAGGCGTAATGTTAATGATTCAATAGGGTACCCATTATCATCAGTCTCGGGAGCAAAGACGTGGCAGGCAAACTAAAAAGTAATAATAATTCTACAAACTACAAACACATAGGTATAAAAAGAGAACATAGATTTGTCGGAATTGGGAAATTTTATTTTCGGCAAAATCGGGGGCAGAATAGAGGCCTTATCGCAACCCATCCTTTGGACTCTGATAACTTCGATCCAATGAAATTCAGTTTTAACCCAATTTAAATGAATAAACGAAGTTGTCACGAAAAGGCGATCATACCTGATGATGCTTTTAATATATAGTACAATTTCTATACAGTAAAAGTGGAATTTGTTAAAAGAAACCACAATAATACACAGTATTAGCCGTTACTGATAAGAGAATTTTTTTTTTAACATTCCTTCAATGGATTACTGGAGTAACTCTCGCCGAGGCTTGGACTTACAAATTATTAATAATAATTTTGTCAGTAATAATTTTACATGTTTTTGTTTGTGTATTTATCAGTTGTTGGTATTCTGTTGTCAGTTTTAATTGATGTGTCACCTATTTAATCTCCGAATTTTAACGTGTATTATTATTGCAGATGTATTTACGTACTTACATTTTCAATGCTTCTTTATACACAAACACGGTATATAAAAATTGTTTTTATTTGACCATCATATTAAAACCGATACATGTAACAGCTGTACAAAAAGCACAAAGAAAAACTGATTCTATTGAATTATTGTAGAAACAAATCAATAAAATGTTACACGTCAGAACACTCATACTGTTTGAAAATATAACACAGCAAAAATGAATTTCGTGGAAATTTTTGTTTCATGACAATGATAAAATTATCACAAAAAACGTATTTATACATGTTCCCTTGAGTAAATTAGAATCTACACATATGTGCAATAATCTGTGACACTTACATGTAAATAGATTCTATGTATTTTGTAATTGGAAGTTAATACATTGAAAACTAACCGGAAAAAATATTATTTGATGGATTTTTTAAATCTCAGTAAATATCATGGACTTATTTTAAACATGGCGTCAAACTACGTTTAACTTATCGTTTTTCCGAAAATTAATGGAAGCTATTGCTATCAACATAGTATACTTCACACTCAGAAAATTAATGGAAACTATTCCTGTCCTCATAATTTACTTCACATCTAAAACAGAAGAATTTGTGTGTGTTCTAAACGAATGATGATACGCTGATGTTCTTTCAGATATCCAGACCTGAGTGGCTGAGTGGTTAAGGTCGTTGACTCACTAGCCTAACATCGGTGTTGTGGGTTCGAATCCCGCTCGCCCCGCTTATGTGTTTTCGAACACCTGCAGAGGTGTTTCATGAACTCCTTTTTGCAAGGTTTCTCGAAATATGTGCCGTTACAATTTGTTCTTTGTACGTGACATAAAGGTTCTAATTCTCGTAAGGTATAGGATTGTAATGCAGTTTATCAACTACATTCATCGTTGCAAGACCGTGCTGTTTTAACGGGAACAATTTATGATTTTTGAAGGGCAAAGAACTTTTTCTCTGATTTTGATGTAGAACTCGTCACTGAAATTCCGCTCTACCAACAGACGTCAAGTTATTCTTAATAGTTTGAAGACATAAGGTGTTATGAGGACTAATTTTCGATTTTCGTAAGAAGTTATTGACAAATTGTGTCTTAGTTCAGTAATGTTTTGTTTTTGATTTGTCAGCGTACTATGATTCTCCTTATGCGAAGCCCCTTATTCTTTTTAGCACATATTTACGGTATTTTTCAAGTAAACATATAAGCGATGTGAAATAAGTCTATGAATTATATGTGACTGTATTTTAGATAAACATCGAAAGAAAAGTTACACTTTTAAAAGTCATCCAAAAAATTTTTAAAGTGCAAATAAAATAAGGTGAAAACCTGCCTTTAAGATTTATCTCTGTTTTCTGACTTATTAGATCTAGCAGCAGATACACCTATATATTCGTATATACGTCACCATGTAGCTAAACGAATGTTCCCCTTGTCATTAAAAATCGATTAAAGCTGCCATTTTATGGCTCTCTATACCCACATGTTTGAATATGATAATAGCATGAATGATTATTTTGACAAATTTCCTGATAGAAGAATTTAAACTCCATAATAATCTTCATCTAATTGAACTCGCGTTTTGTTGATTTTGATTTTACCTGTTACTTTGCATTTACTATGGTGTTGGAAACAATTTTATAATGATATAATGAAAATGTTAGACTGTATTTTCTTCAGTGTGCAAGCATATGTTGTTAAAAAGATTATTTTATCTATAACTTGATGTTCTTACTTGACCTAGATCCACATGTATATATTAATACTGACCTACATAATATAATATTACATATTTATGTTTAACGCAAACATTACTTTAGAAGCATGGTAAAACTTGCACGTTTGTCACCCTCTTATCTCGAAATTACTTCTAAACCAGAACAGTACTCTTAACCTTTTTCGAAAGAATACCCTTATCCCGACATTTATTATTTTTTTGTTAAAATAACTTTTTAGAGCATATAACAAGTACATAATAAGAATTTTATTATTTGCAATTTAATTTGTTTTACCCCATTTTTTCGAGACATTACCGCAGAAGAATTAATGAAGATTAAAATACACAAATTGAATATCTTCCATAAACCTGTTACCCTTATGAGAGTTTAAAAGCATAAGTACCAGCCAAAATATCGTCCTTTTCTATTGTTCATCGACATCATCAACACAGGCAGTAATAAACATGACTTGAATCCTTGTTTGTTTGTTTGTTTGTTGTTTTTTTTTATTTCTACATTTGCAAACAAAATACCATTGAAGAAACTGAAGTAGTCAATATTATTTGATCCATACATATGTATCAATGTATGTTTAAACAAAATGTCATGTTTTCAATTTCACGTTATGTGCTTACATTGTAACAACTGTTAAGTGAGATGGTACTAAATAAATAAAATCTGTCAACACCAATCAAATGTAATTAACTTTTGTATATGCTAACATTTTACACAACAGCCATTGAGTGGTACGGTCTAGTGCAAAAGTCATAACCTGCGATTAGAGCTTTAATCATGTCTGTTATTTTTGTCACCTTAAACACTGTTCTATAAGAAAATTCCTAAATTGTTTATGTCATTATATGTCATTTATATATAATAAAGGATAAGAAAGTAAGCGAACAAGACTAAAAAATGAAATACATATTTAACGTTTTTTGTGCCACGGACCTATTTTGAGCGTATTACTTTTCACTACGTTCAGTGCTACGGGACCTATTTTGGGCCTTTGTTTATTTTTTGATGCCATAAAGTGAAGGTAATATGACGTTACGTTTTTTTTGTGTAGTCCGACGACGCAAATATTACGCGTCATTTTTCAAATGTATGGTATGACCTGCTTGTTTCGTCTAAAACATAAGACTGATTACATGAACACAATTCCGCGTTACAGATTTGTGAATTCGAAAATCCGTAATTCAAAACGTTATTTTCAGTACATTCATTGAAAAGGGCTGCTTTTTTTTCAAATCAACTTCCATATTGTACCATATATTAATTTCATATTTTTAACAGTATATTTGAGGGATTTTTTTTGGACAAATGCTGAGCAATTTGTAGTTAAAATGATACTCATGTGGTCTGAAACATATAAATCGCAAGAAGTCTTTTTCGTCTTGTTACGATAAAATCTAGTGAGAGAATCGGCATTTCTCAGATTTGCTACATCCTAAACGTACTCGTTACTTGTTCTTTAGTTAGTGCTACCATTTCCAGTAACTACCAATCTTATGTATATTTGTACAAAGGGAACGACAGAGGCACAAGCGTTTGATCAAGAGCTACTGTTTATCCCTTATTTTATGTGATCCCAGGAAAAAAGGATGAAAATAATCGTTTATTTTTTTAACAAAATGGCTTTTTCTTTATGATACGGACATTCAATCTGCAAATTCACTACGCCTATTCTTTCATATTTAATCTGTTAATTCGTGTGTGTGTGTGTGTGTGTGTGTGTGTGTGTGTGTGTGTGTGTGTGTGTGTGTGTGTTGGGGTGTAGAAAAGCGTGTGTGTGTGTGTGTGGAGAAACAGCAATAATTTTACGGAATATGTTAGCTTGTTGGCAAGATTTCCTTTTGCCACCCCACCCTGTGTCTCTATGCTTATTCCGTCAACCAAAGGGGTGCCATATGGAACTCTTTCCAGTTTGTTGACATATGTAATTCTATTAAGGTTTTACATTTGTACGTACGCGGTTAATTAATATAGTTTCAGCAAATTAAAAGGTCAAAATTCTGTTTGTTTCTATACTATGAATAAAATCTTACATAGACTGGTACGATCTGAAAAAAAAATACATGTTTGGAGATGCCACACAAAATGTAGGTTAAATACTGGAGCCACCTTGATTTGGGCCAGCGGGGGGAAGACATCCTTGGTGTCGTGTGCAAAATTAAATCCACATCTCTATACACTTGTACATGTACTGCCCTGGCGCCATTAATACAAGTGATCACTGATATGATTATGTGTGTTTTTATACGACCAATAAACCGTTACTAATCCTTCAAAGGTGATGGATGGATGCTTAACGTCCAGCGGTTAATCTTTCAACCATATTCAAGACAAGAACATAGTAGTATGTTACGGATATATGATTGCTGCTTTGTACTAGATCAACACGCTGAGTTGAAGTTATATATTGCTAGCTCACTGAAGTAACAGTCCACAGGAAGACATTTTGACCACCCCATTCGGACACATTATTCTGACGTCGAGCCAAACAGTCTTCGCTCTTCCTCTTTAATGCTGCGTGCTTAGCGGAGAAGTAGAAAATACCAATTTTAATGCCTTTGGTTTAACCAGGCCGGGGATCAAACCAACGACCTTCCGCACTTGACGTTATCCACTACATCACCGAGACGGCCCCTTTAAAAGTGAGAAATTTCCGATAGAACACCACCAATGTGATTTAAATAATCAATGTTAATTGCAATTTATCAAACTTATTGTGTATATTGTACAAAACAACATACTGAAGTAGGGGCATGATTAATTTATCAGTTTATTCAGCTCTGTTATTGACCAAATAGGAAGGACATTTCTCCAAAAAAAATTCAATAATTAACAAAGGCTGTTTATTTTCTACACCTTGTTACATCCTTAAAACACGAAATCATTAAGTTATACACGTCAAATATGCATGATTATAATCCTCACCTGTAATATTTTGACGACGTGAAGAGATAATTTGTAGGTCTGTTTGGTGGTCGCATTGTTCGACACAGGTGAAAAATTTCGCTCGTATTTTGAGAAATGTAGTACCATTCAACTGTCTCCGTATCTATCTATCTATCTATCTATCTATCTATCTATCTATCTCATTGGTGAAACAACATCCCGATATTCGTGTATGAACTAGTGAGCTGAAACCATTAATTTCAAATAGATCTATTCTCGAACCCTATTTATTTTGCTAAAATTAAACTTATTTACAGACGCTTTAGTTTGTAATCTGACTTTTTATGCATTTGTTGCATCGCGCATTGACACATAATAGAAATACGGTCAGCACGTTTCAGATTAACGACTACCAACCCGCCAAAAATAGCCAAGTTTGAAGTAGAATGTAAAAATTGCATAAATTTTGTGCGAGAGTAGCAGTACATCTATATTAAAAAAAGACTGTAATGCATGTATCATTTGTTTCATCGGTAACACTGTATGGAAAGTGTGAATCATAAAAACGGTTGCCTTTGTGACCCTGTTAACTTTACTGGTGTTTTTTTCAGGTAAAATGTGGAAAATTTCAGGCGACAATAACATCCGGCAGACAAAATAATGTGGAAATAAGAAAATCATTGTTTGTTTTTCTCATTTTATTCCTTTGAAATTGATTGTTGAAGTATCTTTATAAACTAAGTTTTGTATGGCGTCTGAGTATTGATTTAAAGATTAATTTGCAAGTAATTCGCCAATAATAAGGTGTTACTGATTTATTGCAAAATATCGTTCAAAACTTGATAAATGTTTTACAGAATCGAGAGAAAATCACTAGTAAACTAATGACGAGGTAAATATTTATTTAAACATGTAAACATAATCTGACGAAACTTGACTCTCGGTGGGACCCTTTATTGTGTGCAGGGCTATACTTTACTTAAATGGAATTCAATTTATATAACGTTGTATCCGCGCACGCAATTATCGTCCAACGTACGATAAATTGCTTTTGCTACGGACACCGCGAAGACCACAAAATCGCTGACGTCACTTAATTGTTGACGTCACTGTAGGGGAAAAGAATTGCGAAATTAAAAAATCAGGTCTTGGCACTGTATGTATATTTCTGCAGAAAATGGCATGGCAATGAAAGGGTTAAGGCAGCAACCACTGATTATTAAAGAAGGGAGACTTAGATGTTATCTCCATGACACGCATTGAAAAAAAATGTAGGAGTTGTCCTTAGATGGATGTTGGTGGTCTTTGATTCGCACATTTTGGTTATATGCTTTCAAGTTTTCTAAATTTTCTACATTAGCAGTACTGATTATAAAGTACAGAAACGTGCATCCAGTGCATGGTTACATGTACATTAATACATGTACGCTTACTAAGACGTCGCGCACAAAACTGGTGACACAAGTGTAATGTCAAAGAACGAATTTTCAACGATTCAGACATTTTAAAACGTCCTCGATTTTTTTTTAGCGTGTGTGATTGTTTAAATCATCTCGCTTGACAAATATGATTTTTACACCAAATAGACAGTAAATATCTCGGAGAGTATTGAAATGTTGAAGTTGTAAGATTATCATATTATTCATCAAAATTATGTCGGGTGCCAAAAGGTGTACGTACTGCCCGTAACGTTCATTTCTACGACCCTTCAGCGTTTTAAAAATAAAATTTTACTTCAAGTAGTACATTGGTTCGGACACAGGGATATAAAGCAAAATATATATTAGAAGTCCGAAATGAAAAGTCTGAATACCATTTTGAAGTGAAAGCAATGTACAATGTGTTAGAATTAAGTTGCTGAAATAATCATTTCAAATACAAATTTCGGTAAACCTTTAATATTTTGAATTCGCAATTAAAGGACGTTTTACAGCGAAGTGGGATATTTGTTAGGACAAAACTGAATTTACACTATATAGACCGGTAGTGTCAAAGAAACCAGTTATGTACACCAATTAAAAGTATTTTGAATGTACTTTTACCTGGTATAATTTTCATTAGTGCTTTACTTTTTCATACCTTTTATATGCACTTTAACTTTCAGAAGAGGTTGAATATGCTATCTTCTGGCGCAATGTTTCATTTTGTCTCACGCCCCGTACTGTCATTTAACAGCGCAATAATTCAGAAAATGTCAGTAGAAATTATATTATCCATTTAAGCTGATCTTTGTTGGTAATCACAAGAAATAATATAATTTTTGGACAAAAAATATTAGAAAATCATTCAGTTTATCAACCCGTGGAACCATGGAATTGTTACGCGTTACAAGCAATTTTTCACAGTACAGACCGGGTATATCTACCATGAATTAATAAACTATTCAATATATATATTAATAAATTTCACATAAAAATATCCAGAAGATATCTTACAACCAATAAAAAGAATTCACTTGTGTGGTTTGTATCAAATCCCGCCAAAGATACTTTTTATTTATGTTGCGTATACACGAGAGTAGTAACGTGCGTTCCATCCTAATATTTTTCTTCATAACAGAACATGTAGATTGCAAAAGCGTGTGTAACTTTATACATATATGTATGCCATTTAATATAATATTAAGATGAATATTATATCAAATTAGCTTTTGTTTGTAAGCTTGCAAGATTAAATCGTTTCACTTACCCTAAATTTAGTTATACAAGGTGCACTGAAACAGTTTTTCGGTATATTAATTCTAACTCGAGTATCATCATCGGAAACAAATGTATGTCCAGATGTCGTCACTTCTCTGTGTATTCCTCGAAACCCAGCAACAGCAACAAAGGCATAGATCATTTTGGCTTCAAACTCGATATGATTGTTCTGAAAGGAAATGTAAATGTACCATTAAAAAGAACGAGAGTTACTGAGAAGAACCTTATCGTTTCTCTTCGATATCTTTCGATGAGACAATCTGAACGCAGTATGCCCAATTTGCAAAATGACTCAATGTAATGAATTACAAAAGTGAATAAGCTTACATGTTGTATGTAAAGAATAAATAAACGTGTCGCATATAAATAAAATGAAATAGACTCTCAAGAACTATATGTAAATTACTCAAAGAACATCACTTTATATTACATATGGAAATTCAGTAGGCTTATGATATCTTTTACTTGGTTTTCTTTTTAATGATGAAATAGAAAAGATCTGAGATTAATAAAAGCATATTTAGAAGAACGTAAGCATTTTCATTTCAAATATTTTCGGTTCTATCTTTAGTTTTCAGTCTTGTATGTATCCCTTGATTTGTTGTTCTTGTCTCGTCCCATAGTATCAACTTCGAATTTCAAAGCTCTATTTTGTTAGCTTTTGTTGTCATCAAGCCATTTGTTACTTTTGTTGTCTTCAAGCCATTTGTTACTTTTGTTGTCTTCAAGCCATTTGTTACTTTTGTTGTCATCAAGCCATTTGTTTCTTTTTTAGAACAATACATTGTTTTAACACAGATTTTAAGTTGTACATTGACTCATGGACTTACTTTTAATTCACCATTGAGGTCAGTCCACTTGCTGCCATATTTAACCTTGACTTTAATAATAGAAGATGGTGGCAATGCTGATGTAAAAACT
>JAOXYI010160909.1:0-11489 GCA_028566495.1 Lithophaga antillarum | reverse complement strand
TTTGCGAAAGCAGTCAAATATATATATATATATATATATATATATATATATAAGTTCATTGTCTCCTAAAGGTAAGGCAAAATCAAATGTGTTGACCACTGGTATCTGTATAGTAGTTAGGGTTCGAAGTATAAGGCGGTGGCGGGGTTTCTGCACTTCCGCATTCTTCCCTCTCTGAATACTCTGATAACTCATTATGGCCTGGAATAGCGTCAATGTAAGGATCAGTTTTATCAAATTTATCATTATTGTGTCTACAGTAGTAAATTCCTCCCATGACAATTAATGTGAAGATTATGCCTGCCGCTACGGAGCCTCCTATTATTGCCCCAATATTTGCTGCACTTTCAGTTGGCGTATCTTTGTTTGTTGATGGTGTTGTATGAGCCGCTGAAAACAAAGGAAGGCGTATATTATGGTTTACATATTTAGAATTTACTTTGAATGCTTAACTTTATTACAAACATTCCAAACTCCGTATATACTGAAGGGAAAATTAGGTCCCTTTCAGGTCTTACAAAAGTCGTATCGACGATGCGAACTTAGGCTTTAAAACAAATAGTGCATGAGGATTGAGGTTCTTTAAATATTTCTAAAGGTGTCTTCTGGAGATTTGTGTTTGAAAATTCGAAATACAGTATTTTGATGTACAGTACATTATCAGTGTTATCCAAAATAGATTTATTAAATATATTTTAACATTAATTGGTCTCGTAGGTACAGAAATGCACGAATTTAAAACTTCGTGAACACGTGCAACCTCTTCATGTGCAAAACGTAAATATCGCGAAATTACTTGATTTTGAGTGTATTGTTGCGGATAAGGGCGAGGTTAATCTCGCGACATGATCGAATGATGTGTTCTGGTGATATTTTACAATTTTGTAAGCGATGGTAACTAATTTATGATACATAACTTATAATATGTTATTTGAATTGGAGAGATTATTAATCTTGAATGAGTATAACAAGAAAATTTGTATCCATTTCCCAGAAACTAATATTGCATGGCACTGTAACACACACACAATATGATATTGTTTAAATTAATAATCAGAATGTCCTAAACACAGGGTAACATGAATATTGTCATGTAATTTTTTGTGAAGATGTTATGAAAAATCGAAATTAAAACTATAAAAATGATATAGTCGCCTATGTGAATATTTGACAGTAAATTCTATGTCTGAGCGTGTTACAGTTATTTGTCTTGTCATATTTATTTTTGTTTCTCCGATTGCAGTTCTTGTTTGAAACAGACAAGAATGTTTCGAATCAATACTAATATTTCATCACTTTATTCTGCGAGAAATAGTTTACTGTTTCATTCGATACATATATACGTTAGAATCGACTTTCTTTACTAGGCCGCATGCATCGAAATTATAAATACATGTTTATCGCCGAATTATCACTATTTGCTTACCGCATGTGTCCCTATTTGATGATTTGGTTTTGCCAAATGTGCATTCTTCTTTAAGCCTACAACAAGGCGTATCTATCTGTTCTCCTTCGTCCGTGAATTCACACCAGCTACACTCCGCCTCACTAAAACAGTCCCTAAAATGATAAGAAAGCATTATCATCAATAAACGTAATTAATATTTTAATAGTAATCTAAATACCTGATAATTATGTCATAGTCACCAAAATTGATAGATAACTTTAACCCTAAAATTGATATGTATGACAGTAATTCGGAAGGCTTTGGTAACTTTATCCGCTTTTTTATCGGGTGATTAGCAGATATTACTTTTTGTCCGACAACAGAATAATTCCTTTAATTCAAGTTGTTGATGATTGCATATTTTTCTATATATGTATGTTTCTTTCTATTGGTTAGGGTTTTAAAGAGGTTAATAATGTCTGATGACCTACATAAATCGAAATCTAGATTTCAAGATTTGCACAGATTTGGGTAAATTTTCAATCTTTGACGATAATTTTCATTTTTAACAGAATGATATTCACAAATATTATGAGCACTTTACCGTTTTTTATTAACGCTATTGAATGTCAAATTTAACAGAATATTTATTAAAATCTTTTGAAAATCACATTTTATTTATTATTTAAATGCGTAAAAATCTGTTTACATACAGTTTACTTTGCTTCTGATGACACGTTTGGACATAGCAACTGTCCAGTCCAGTAAGGATATCTGGTTCACTAACACCAGAGGTGTCTGGTAATCTTGCACTACATGGCAGACTCTGGTCGCTTAAAAATAAAAATGAGAAACAATTTAGATAATTGAAACTGTTCGAATTTGAATTGATTAACCCTACATCATTTTTAAAAATTAACCAGAGAATAAGATTGTTTGGCTTAATTATATTTGATATTTTCTTTCAAACATTATTATTTTTTGTATTGCTTTGTTTGTGCATGTGCTTGGGTTTATAGACTATATGGTTTTATTCGTAGGTTTAGATTGTGCGTGGTGTCCAGTTACTAGTTCTTTTGACTTCGTCTTTTCCTTTACATTTGCATTAGTGTATCCTTCTAAGACCGTTTTATTTTAATATCCGACATGTCTAAAATCTGATTGTTGTCATAATATTATGCCTGAAATTTGGATTTTGAAATAGCAATAACGCAGATTAATAGATTAAAGTTTGGAGTAGTACTCCAAAGTCTCTGCATGAACTTCGTGATACTGTAGCAACATACAATGAATATTAATTTTTTTATCATAAATTGATATACTGTCAGTTTAAGTATATCCTTGTCGGCTTCGACATTTGCAGGACATGCTGATCGTTCCAAAGACTTTTGTAATTTGTCCCATTGAAGACGTTCATAATGACCGTATACAGTAGTTCTAAATACTATATTCATTTTAGTAAACATTACTTCCAATGAAATACATTTTTGTTCAAATCAGATCGAACCAATCTTTAGTTATGATAGTTATGATTATATTTCGAGTAAAATGGAATGGTCTTACGTTTCTTTGCCTATATTCGGGTAGACTGGATTGTGTTTTAATTCAAGATATTTGTTTTATGTATTGCATTTTTATTTAATTTGTTTATCTATTTTTTCAATTTGTTTTTCGACTTATCTTCCAGTGTCTAAAACTACAATCAATCAATAATATTGATATTGCAGTTGAGAATATTGTTAATATGTATTTATATTCATACCGTGTATCATATTTATTGGAACACACATCGTACTCAATTTCCGTGTGACAAAGACAATTACATGTACTCGGGCCACCGTCAGAACACTTTAAAGCATCCGGAGTTTTTGAACGGTCCTAAGTAATGTAATAATTGACACTTATTATTACAAAATAAACAGTAACAACAGTAACATTAAATGGAACATACAATGCAAATTGCATGGCCTTTTATAAATCTTGAATATCATACAGTCAATCTTAAATTTATTTGTGTACATTGTTGTTATCATATAATACTCAAGATACTTTACTGTAATATGATATAGATAAATATGCAGACACAAATACCAGTAAACGAATTAAAAACACAGTATTACAATCTGCCCCTTTCAAATTTAATAAAGAAAAAAGTGGAAATAAAATCCAGTTAAAACTGTTGTGTTGGATTTTACACGTATTTTTAAATAAAAGTGAAGCCAAAATGGAAAAAAGCAAATGAAAAATTTAGATGTGATATGTCTGAAGCACACCACGAAAACTGACTTTCAGAAAAATCCCGCTTCTGTAAAATACGTACACCAATTTAATGCTCTAGTTTCATTGTTACGCAGATACTAAACAGGGCAAGTATGTTGCTTAACATTTTTAACTCTATACAAGGGACAAAAATGGAAGAATTGAACAAAGAAAAAAAAAGACTTTTGTAATGGTTATTAGCTTATGCAGTATGGTGGGTATTTACAAACAAAGTATGGCTAGGAAAATCAGTATACCTGATGAAGTATCGGCCGATTTCAGGGTTTAAAGAGTTTTTTAAATACAGTTGACTAAACCAGTATCTTTGAATAAAAATTATTTTAGTTTTGATTTATAAGGTCCTCAATTTTAAGTTTACCTTTTCAGAAGAACGGGTATACTGAAGATATTAATCATTAAACAATATATTATTTAGTACTTACACATGAACAACTACTTGAAGGGTCTAACTTAGTTCTGATTATAAACAAATTTGTTTCAGCGATTGGCCGCAGTTCAAAATGGTCATTAGTGTCAGAAAAGTCCAAACCACCGGTCTTTCCAGTTGGCATGGTAACCTGTGTGAAAATGAAATAGAAATTCATAACGCATCCTTTTAAAGTCTTTTATATTCGAATAGTGTAATTTGAGGTGTAGGTTTATAGTTTCTTACATGGATGAATATATCAGCAAATATCTTAGTCAGTCTCTTATTTCTTAAATTGTGCTATAATGCATTAATCTATTTTTACCTTGACTTCTTCATATTGTGGTCTTTTTTCTTTGTTTTACCCAATATATTTCGGACGACCTTGTTATTTCTGATTCTATTTTTTCCTTTTTTAGTTAACGTATATTTTGTGAATAATGTAGGAAGTCATGGCAATGATAATGTCTCAATTATACAAACTTACGCGGAAAGACCGCAGATTTTTGTTTTCTGAAAAATCCTGGCATTCTTGTGAATTCAAGACACTATTACTGAACATTTTCTCGGCTATAGCTGGTTCCTGCAAAGAATATTAAAATATGTACTAAGTAATAAATCTACAGATTAAATGGTAAATAACCTGGATAATTATGATGTTTAAGTCTCACAAACGAAGTTTCTGTTACTTATTGATTTTGCTCCGTTATTCTTCTTCTATTTTATTTTTTTTCTTTCCACGAACATTAAGTTGTCCACAGCGATTTTCAGAAACCTCAAGTCACACGTGCATGAGGTTATATAGTATGGTAGATCTGTATCCCTAGTTGTACAGGAAGTATTTTGTTTTTGTCCAGGAACTCCTTTGGATATACCTGAGGGGCCCAAAATAAGGATGTGGTTTACTATAGAATCCTACGAGAAATCAATATTATGACACATTAACTTCAAGTATCTTTCTCTTTGAGCAGTATTAGTGAGAGGAAGCCCCTAAGACCAGTGTGTTCAAGAAGGATGAGGGCTAATCGTCCCAATTTTTTAATTGGGTAATCCAAAAGGATTTCTTATAGATTTTTCAGTGTTCAGAAAGGTATCAACTGTATGTGATCATAAAATTTCAACATAAACGGATTTTTTAGCAGTATTGTTGGGCTTGTGCCCCCAGACTAGCCGGGTTAGGCTGGGTAGAGGGAACCCTGTCCATTTTTTTAGACGGGAGTATAAAGGGGTTTTACTGATTTTGTAGTCTTCAGAAAGGATAAAAACTGTATATTATCATTGAACTTGAACATAAATTCTGTTTCTTTTCAGAATTATTATTGGGCAGATGTTCCCAGACTAGCTGAATAGGAGGAAACCCTGTCCAAATTTCTTTTAGATGTGGGGTCCAAAAGGGGTTTTCAAAAGCCTGGAATTCGTTTGGGAAACTTTTGTAACAGTTCATTGTTACCGTTATAACTTGTTCATGTTTAATTTAATAATGTTTTGGTGAAGAATTTATGACTTCAGCATTCAATAAGCAATTTATTACATGGCTGCGATGCAGATAATCCAGATTACATGTATCAATCGTATCTGATAATCATTTTTCAGTGAAAGTGTTAATTAATTAATAGTAGGTAGTAGATATGCATCGCTATATCTGAAAAACCGATGAAACTTTGATAAACTTCAGCAACGTAATTGGCTCCACAAAGAAAGTAAAATCTTCTGTAGCTACAAGAAATATTCTTATGCAAAACAGTCTGGACGATAGGCTCTTCTATTGTACACTGGCTGGGAATTTATCCAAAGTGAACATACATAGGCAGTTCTTTGGAAGTTCAGAACAGAAAAATTCATCTTAAAGTGGTAAGGAACAGCCAGAATGAGGTGGGATCTACTGAGTGATCTTGTGGTAGGCAGTTCAAAGTGATGCCATTTCCACATTATTTGTTACTGCACCATAAAACGCATGACATGACCTATATAAAAACAGTAGATTTGATATGTTTCAAATCTGAGCGTTCGTATTTGATTATGGTACCCCCAGCAGGTATATTCAACATTTTACATTGCTCTTGGCACAAGGCCGTGTCCAAAGTAAAAGTATGAATAATGATAAATCGTGCCAGCAGGGGTATTGCATTAGAAGAGGGAGGCTGTGTTATCTTTAACGAATCTATGTCAAATGTCGTGATTTTTTTCGTTATGATGTAGTCCATCTTTCGAACCTTTATTAATCAGCGTTCATAAATCAGATATACACGTTGGTTTCGAATGTGTTATTTGTTTAGTTGAGAGAATGTTTCAAAATTTATCAATAGTTATAATGCGTGGACCTATCTTTAGGAGAACTCTACCGTTATATTACACTTCATGATTTATAGCTTTATTGTAGTTTTTATCTTTTGTGGAATTGACACGATTACAGAACACTTAGTTAACAGGACCCTAGGAGACGGATACAAGATCTTAGGTTCAATCTGCCTAAAACTTTAGGTTCCACATATCTTATTAAATATGTCATAAGGACAAACAGGTGAATTCTGGGTCTCGCCTATTCTGTAATATAGAGAGGATACATATATAGAGGCGTTCGACATCTCTGGTTTCCAGAGGGGTATAGGCGAGGCAGGAGATATTTAAATAGGCTGTCAGAATTGTCTACGAGAATCATGACAAAAATTATGCTATGGACAAGTTTATCCAATATCAGTTATAATAGTAAAGAGCAAGATCTAATGATAAATTTGTCAAGTCGAGGTCTGTATTCTATTTGTAATTAATTGTGTGTGTGTGTGTGTGTGTGTGTGTGTGTGTGTGTGTTGGCTGAATTATAGTACAGAAATAAAATATCTTTCCTTATATATATTCAACTTCTCTACAAACCTCAACCGTAATGTGCTTAGGTTCAACGAACTGTGATTCGTCTGTAGTCTCCTTCAGTCGGGGATGCATTACAATAAATCCACTGTCGTTTATAATTATGCATCTGTAATTGTTTAAATTCAGTCTTAAGACAAAAGACAATCAATAAAGCTCTAACTGGCAAAATCTTATGATAACAGAATAAAAACTGAGTCTTAGAGCGCTAAATTCTATGCATATATGGAACAATTGAAACGGGAATTTAAAACTGGTTGTGAAAATAAGCATTTAATTCTACAGTAAAACAGAAAATTCCACCCGTGGAAACACTTGATGTCACAGTTCGGAGTAAGCCTTTATATATTTTTTTCCATTATTTTTTCACTATTTATTTAATAGTTTTGAACATGGCTTTAATATTAAGATCTGTTTCCGATTAACATCGTGACATTTATAAGTGCATGTCAGTCATTAGGCATTATCTGCGCATAGAATCTACACTATAATTTCTTTTACTTTTCGATCTTTTTATTTGACACTTTTCTTTTACCTAATTTCTGCTTGAAGTGTGTTTATTCATGATAAGTAATATAGGATGTTAAGCTTAATTTCTAGAAAATAAATCCATTGCAAGCATAAAAACAAATACAAAGTTAAATCTTTCAGCATTAGTACATCCTAGATTTTAAACTGAAATTTGCAAATCAATGCAAGGTATAATTACGTTTAAGTGATCAAAAGAACCGCCTTTATTATTTAACTATACAATTAAACTAAAATATATTGTTAGAATAAGAAATACCATGGAAGATCATTTTACTGAATTAATATTAAGAACTCGTGTGTTTTATTGCACTTCTTTAATTCGTTTAAAGCTTCCTTATGTGAGATAACAGTAATTAAAAACAGCACATGAAATTATGACTTAGTCACCTCGTATGTGAAATATGGTTCTAGGCAATTTAAAGAAATATCAAAATTTGCAATGATCCAAGTTTGTATATTAACATTACCTAGTATTGTGAAGGTAGAGTAATAAGAAAAAACATTGACAAGCTACTAAACTTCACAGACTGCTGTAAATAGATAGTCGGATGCATCTTCGTAAAGATAAGGAATGCTATTGCTGAAATTTACTTTGCCAAACAACGTCGTAATCTTTCGTTTCAATCTGAGATCATAATTTTACGCGTAACTATTGTGATAAAAATTACAACATGTCGGATAGATATATCACCATTATGTATTCTTTCAAGTGTAATCATTAAATAAATTTTAACAGAATAAATGAGTACATCTTACAACCAATATTTCTTACATACTGTTTAGTACATAGTACATTTGTGCGTTCTGTTATAAACTGTGTAAATAATTCGGTCACGACACACTTTATATAAACTTATGTTTAAACGTTATATTGAATGATATTATGTCAAAGATCAATGAGCATTTGTTTGGCTTTTCGAAGGTATATCAAATAAATGTCAACCAATGTAACAATAAACATGTTTATACCTAATTTCATTTTGTACTTAAAAAGTATCGCCAATATGAATACTGTTCATTCTATTTGTAAAATGTAATTGTAGAATATATTTATCTCCGAAAAATCGATATGTCCGTCAGTGGGATTCAATCATGGACTTCTCGTACTGCAAGCTATCGCTATACCAACCGAAGCAATTTTCATTAACGAAATTAGCTGATCATTGATATTAATCTACATGTACTACTCTTCCTATAACTTACGGATAGAAGTATTTACTACAATAATTAATTATCTACTCCCTGCATTACCTATTTCCGTTATCACACGATCGATAGACATTGCTTATAAACCAACTGAAATACTCCAAAGGAAAATCCGCACCAACAACAGCTGTTACTTGTGTAGAACTGTAAAAAATGAACATGAATTATATTTTCACTTATATTGCAGCTTCTCAACAAGTGGCGTTAATCAAATGTGGATACTGAAAAATTCGAAAGAATTTGATGGAAACTTTAAGTTCTAGATCTCTTTCTGTCTGTAACAGCGTAAAAACATTTGATTTCTCTACCCACCATTCCTCATGCTAAACTAAAATCCAGACTAAAAGATTTGATTAAGCGTTGCTTTTTAAAGAAAAACGGAGAACGTAGATATTAGTATCTCGTCATAGGTAGAGATAATGCTTACTTTGTTAAACGCCACTCAAAATCTAACAATAAATACAACGAATCTATTATTAGAATGTTAGATTTTTTATTGATAACATATTTGTCCAGTGCGGTGGACTGGTGTTTCAACAGCCAATCTGTATCCCTATGAGCACTAACTGTGCTCCTCCTTGCAGATTTGTTTCTGCATTCATACGAGGCAGACATCCTTCATGGGCTACTCCAGAAAAAAGACAGAAAATTAGCTCAGACCTTCAATTTCGTCTTCCGCTATATAGATGATGTCCTTTCAGTGAACAATTCTTGATTCTTTGATTATCTGCATCTCATCTATCCCATTGAGGTGGAAATTAAGGATACTACAGACACACCAAAGTCTGCCTCTTACCTTGACCTTCACCTTGAAATCGACAAGCAGCACCGGCGTATGGAGTTTATATTATAAAAAGTACACTAAAGTTATTTTCTATATATAGAACAATTATTATTACACTGCAAATCTGTCACCTAGGTTCACTCCCGGTTTTTAGTGGGGTCCGTGCTGCTCATCTACGTTTTAAGTTTTTCTCTGTTGTGTTTTCTGTTGCATGTTGATGTGTTGCTTGTTTGTTCTCGTCTTCTTCTCGTTCCCGATGTTGCCTATGTCCTCGGATTGTTCCACCTTGAATGCTCCTTTGGTTTTGTCTCGCCTTTCGTTATTCCTATTTTCCATTTCATTTTTCGGATTTTCCTTTTTGTCATTTGAATTTGCTTTTCGTTATTCACGTTTTCTTATTCATCATTTTTATTTTCATTTTCATTTTTTGCATTTTCTTTTTCAACATTCGATTTTCCTTTCCAAGAGGTCAAAATATGCCTAAGTCAATATTTTACTTTCTTTTCCAACGGGTGAAAAAATCAAATTTTTCCTTACAGCAATATATTTTAATCGATTTTTATTAGATTTGATGCACTGATTCGAATAACCAGTACAACAGGTTAAAATATTCTGAAGTCAATATTTTGAGTTTCTGGGGCAAAGGGTAAAAAATCAGATTTTCCATTCTGCGATATATTTTGATTGATTCTTTTTAGTTTTTACGCCCTGATGCAAAAAAGCAGTACAAGAGGTCAAAATATGCTAAAGTCAGTATTTTGACTTTCAGGGCCAAAGGATGAAAAATCATTTTTTTTTCCTTACAGTAATATATTTTGATTGATTCTTATTAGTTTTGATGCCCTGATTCGAAAAAGCAGGACAAGTGGTCAAAATATGCTGAAGGCAATATTTTGACTCTCTTGGGCAAAGGGTGAAAAACAAAATTTTCCCTTCCTGTAATGGATTTTGATTGATTCTTATTAGTTTTGATGCCCTAATGCAAAAAATCAGGACAAAAGGTCAAAATATGCTGAAGTCAATATTTTGAATTTCAGGGCCAAAGGGTGAAAAATAAAATTTTTGCTTTCTGCGAGATATTTTATTGATTCTTATTAGTTTTGATGCCCTGAATCGAAAAAGCAGGACAAGAGATCAAAATATGCTAAAGTCAATATTTTGACTTTCTTGGGTCAAATTTTTACTTTCTGCGACATATTTTGACTGTTTCTTATTACTTTTGATGCCCTAATTCGAAAAAGCAGGATAAGAGGCCGAAATACTGGAAGTCAAAACTTTGACTTTTGGGGTCAAAGGGTGAAAAATCTTCTTTTTTTTTTTATTTCTATAGTATGTTTTAATAGATTTTTACTATTTTTGATGTCCTGTTTAAAACAAAGCGAGGACAATAGGTCAAAATGGGTCGAAATCAATGAAAGGGAAAATGCGAATAAAGAACGGAAAATACGAATGATGGAAAGGAAAATGTGGACAATATGACTAAGAAAAACGAAAATATGAGTAACGAAAAGGAAAATCAAATGTCTAAAAGGAAAATGCAAAAAATGAAAAGGACAATAGAATAGAAATAATGAAAGAGAAAATACGAATAATGAAAAGTACAATACGAAAAATGAAAGGGAAAATATAAATGATGAATAAGAAAATGCTGATAACGAAAAGTGAATTCAATTGACTAAAAGGGAAGTCCGAAAGATGAAAGGGAAAATAGGAGTAACGAAAGAGAAAATCCGAATAAAGAAAAGGAAAATCGAATGTCAAAAAGAAAAAATAGAAATAATGAAAGAGAAAATACGAATAACGAAAAGGACAATAGAATGTCGAAAAGGAAAATGTAAATAATGAAAAGAAAATACGGATAACGAAAGGGAAAATACGAATAATGAAAAGGAAAATCCGAAAAATGAAAGGGAAAATGGGAATAACGAAAGAGAAGAAAGGCGAGAGAAAACGGAAGGAGCATTCAAGGTGGAACAATCCGAGGACACAGGCAACATCGGAAACGAGGAAGACGAGAACAAACAAACAAC
>JAOXYI010160798.1:0-11489 GCA_028566495.1 Lithophaga antillarum | reverse complement strand
TATATACTGCTATATAGGAAGTGACCCCCCCCCCCACGTGATAATATTATGGTTAAATTTGATGTCAAAAATAATCATAAAAATAATATAGCACAAGATATGTTACCATTGAAATTTTCCAGTGGAACAAACTTTCTTAACACCCTTTATATGCTCGCCTAAGTAATCGACAGGTTTCAAGGAAAATCTTGATCACTTTTTCATTTCTTTCTTTGATAATTTTCTAATGCTTGAAGAAGAACACAGGGCTGAAACTGAAACATAGCACAGTGAAAAATTATTATGTCATGCAAGTCATCTTGATGGTTGTGTGTCTGTTTAAATGTCAAATCACAAATAATTATTTTAATGTTTATTATTTATCTGTTATATTTAGCGTTAATGATTGGGCAAATTTATTCATTTAAAATCACCAAATATATCAACAGTACAGATAACAAGTGCTTACTGAATATTCAGACGAAAAAAAAGAATACATAATCTGTTTTCTTGCTTTGAGCACTAACAAATAAACGAGGAAGAGCCTTCTCACTAGCCATCATAATTCGATCTATCAAAAGTGTCTACCTAGCAGGTGAGTGAACCAGATGTAATACATACGTCATGTCTGTTCTCAACCAAAACTTTTTTATTGAGTAGATACCCCAGTATATTTTAAGTGATATTAACTTTACATTCACTCTTTATCAGTGATTCATAACCATTCACGTTAAATAACATCGTAAAGGTAAGCCGTTGTTTTACATTCTTTGAAAAAAAATGTAAATCTAAAAATCACACCTGAAAAATTCCATCAAACTTTTAATTCACAAATATTTAAAAATAATATTGTATCGACAGATTATTGCAACGGGAAAAAAACTTAACTATCGCTACATGACAGATACGGATAAAATAGAAGGTGTCTAAGTATGTGTCGAAATTTTAATGGGGTGCTACGATTTCTTCATTACCGGATTCAGGGAGATCAGGAGGTCAGGACCCCGTCTATCTGACGAAAATATTTAAAATATTCATAGCTATGATTGCCCTTTTAAAGGCTATGATTGCCCTTTTATCCCCTTTTTTGGATAGGTTTGAGTTAAGATCCCCACCCCTCTTCGACTTTTCAAAGACCTGGATCCGCGTTCGATTTTAGTCGATGTTATCTGTAAATAAATGTTGCAAAGTTTTATATAAAAATTCTATTCGTTACCAACTAAAATGTGCCACAAACTCCATTTAGATATTTTTTCAACTTCTTGAAACGAGGAACGTTGAGATGACTAGACGTTGTTTCCCCTGTTAACGACTATTTCTATACGGACATCATTTATTGATAATCATACATGTATTTGATACAGCAGCATTTCAAGTGCACCAGATAACTTCCAGATTTTCTAAACTCAGACAGTTGAATGCAAAATGATATTTTCCGTTTCATTGTGGGTTTGTCCCTGTACAAAAGTGGTTGCACTTGTTCATTTCAGGTGTTTGTATGGTTTTAGAAGGGGTTCGGTTTTAGGTTTTTCAGTATAAGCTTTACTAAAGAGATAAGTGGATTTATAGTGCATCAAAAATTACCAACAGACTGCACCAGCTCACTTATGGAATGTTACTCTTTGATATCTTTTATAACCAGACAAGTACTGGTCGATTTTATTCGGCACGACTATACTCCTATACTCATACTGTTTGTAAATTTTACACCCACAAAACAATGATAAATTATCTAAAGATTAAGGCCTCCTCTGGTTGTACATTTGTCATTAGATGAAATTTGCTTATGTCATTTTGCCTTATGTGCTTATAAGTACTTTTGGTATCGTCTTATTAAAAAGAAGATAACAGGGACGAATAAAAAAGTAAATCACACTATGATTTCACAACCACTTCCCTCAAAAACAGCAAAAGAAGAAGAATTACTTCCCTTCTCCAAGTTAAACCCCTTAGAACAACAGATTTTATTCTGTGTTTAGTGGAAAGGCAAAAATAATATAAATATTGAAAAAAAGATCCATCTAAAACTAGCCTATATCTACATTTTGACCAAGGTTTGTGAGATTAAAACATGTTTAGGTAGTAAGATTATTAAAAGGCCATTATATTCAGCGATACTTTACAGTACAGTCGCCGATGCCATTATAAGGCAGGCAGGCAATTTTCCTTGGTCCTAGTTATCTATTTTTATAGTTTATAAAAAACGGTAAATTTTGTGAAAACGTGTCATAGGGGTTGTTTTTGAGTGAAATTGCCTAGAAATCTACAACCTTCTGTGCATTAAAATTGATACTTGTTAAGCTATTTTTACAAATGACTGTGATCAAATTTGCGCAATAGCCATTTTAACAGTGTAGTGTTAGTGGATCATTATGATAATGACAAGCCGTTTTTATATTTATTCCGTTATTAGAGATCTTATATTTTTCATAATATATCTTACAGAATTTTATAAGATATTTTGTATACTTTTCAAGATATTTTATATAATTGACAGTTTATGCATTAACTTATAACGTATTTAAGATATCTAATCAAGTTTATGAGATATCGTATAAAAGATATAAAACAAGATATTTGTAAAATTTAAGATATCTTATATAATTTATCAGATATCTTATAGTTTACAAGGTATGTGAAATAGTTTATAACATATCGTGTGAAGTTTATATCTCATAAAATATTTGTGTTCATGCAATATATTGTTAGCTCACGTGCACAAATCCACGTGAGCTTTTGCCATGACTTGGTGCCCGTCTTGCATCATAAACTTTTTCAATTATTTACCTTTTTCAGCACCACTGTGGTAGACAAGATTAAACCAAACTTGGCATGGATAGTCCTTTGGAACATGGGATTAAAATTTGTATGCATAAAGTTAATCTCCCAGAGCAGGTGCCACGAAAGGAAAACCGTTTTCTGCAATGAAAACCTTTTCAAATCTTCTTCAGAACCATGAAAGCAAATTTAATAGTATGTTGCACGAAGCATATTTGTGACACGAAATATTAAGTTTGTTCAACTGAGGCTCAAGGATTAGTGGGATCCATTTTAGAGGCCTAACGTTTACTGTTGGCGCCAGCGGGGAACCTAATACTTTGAAAATAATAGAAAGCAGTTCTTAAATTGTCTTAAATTTTGCATTGGAATTAGTGATATAACTTTGTTCAAATGAAGGACCTAGGATGCATGATGCTCAGTCATGGGGGTTTAAAATTCAAAAAAGGTTGCATGTTATTATTCCTGAAAAATCAAATTTTAGGTTCTGTGTATCCACTGGGACAATTTATTTGTAAAGTGGAAGAGACAGTCCTTTCAGAATTGTACCAAGCTCAGCTTAGGCGAGTGCAAAACAATAATGTGCGATTATAGGCTCATACTGGTTCTAAATTCTATTGTCGAACCAAAGGACTTAACTTCATTGTCTTGAGAAACCAGAAACTGAGGCCCCGACATATTATTCCCCTTTTTCCAAATATGTCCTGGTACGTCAGTCCCTTTTCAACGTACTGTATCATTAAATAGATTTAAATATTCCAAGTGAAAAAAGCTAGTATACTGATAGTTCTATTTGTAATTATAGCCAAATCGTCACAGAAAAAATGAAAGTAATGTCTAGAAATTTGGGAAAACAACAGCGAAAAATCTACTGGTTGTATACATGTACCTGTATATACTAACTACAGTGAAAAACTTTTATATACATAAATTCAATATATCTTGGTAACACGAGAAAACACAATGAAGATTGATAGTACTCAAAAACTTCTCACGGAAAATTATCTTTCCTGTCCAAATTTGATGAATTAAATTTGTTACAACTCTGTTACTTTCTATGACTGAATAGGGCAAACAAAGAGCTGTTGATATGTGTGTGGTTACAAGGTAAAATCTCAAGCTAGTACTTTGTAGTTCAGATTCTAGTAAGGATTTCTTTATTGTGATACAAAATTCTAAACATGTCTTTAACAACTATCGTCTGGTTGTACTATAAAGTATATAAATAATATAAGCAATTATAACCGGAAAAGAAATATTCCACTTTATTTTCGATCCCTTTTTATGAGCTATTAAGAAAGGATTATGCTCTTTTGCGACTACGAAAAGTCCATATTCGTTTATGCGACGTTACTTACATGTAGGTCTCAATCCATGAATCTAAATAATAAATTCGGTAGAAAGTTTCATCTGCAGAAAGGAAGAACATGAGACCTATCGCTGACAGGACATTGTCATTCCTTAAAAAATATTGTTTCCGCGCCATAATTTATGTCCTCTTTTTGAAATGTTAAATGAAAAATGGTATTGTTTTCCCACCGACGAAATGAAGAATTTCGTTTATTATTTTGTAGATAAAAAATTCTTTGGTAGCACTCCATAACTTCAGTTTTAATATGAATTTGGTTGAGCATTTCCATACACTGCGAAATGGGAGAATCCTCTTTCTGATGAATACCTTGAGATCGTTTCTAAAAATATTCGCTTTCAAATGGAATTATTCACAAGTAAGACAGTGAAAACGAGGAAAATCAAACATTTTGAACCTGGCTTAATGAGTCAATCACACAGACTTATTCTAAGGAGCATTTGAATAATTGTTTTAAATGCGTTCCAACAGGAGCAAGGAAGAACTCTATTTATTTGGATAGTTAATATGTTAGACTTGCCACAAGTCCCTTTGTAACTTTGCCCCTTTAACAATTTTCTTGCTATGAAATGCACATGTACAACTATTCACACCCATTTACTATTAAACTGCCATTACTTTGTTGGAAAATGTGGTACTATCAGTGGGCCGATATGTGGAGTTGGTGTCCATAACTTGAGTTCTGCTTGGTAGATCTAAAGACATATGGTGCAATGTTTCTGCCAGGATATTTAATTCTGAATTGTATATTGCATGAGAAAGAACTCTGGCATTGTTTTCTGATACAATATCATTTAAATTTCTTATTTTATAATTGTAATTCAACTTAGGTATTTTTTTTTTCTTGTGCAAGAATAAATTTAGCATACATTTTACACCATGTGCACACCATATTAAATACGATACCCTTGTAGCTGCCCGTTCCAGGGTAGTTGCATTACTGATATCAGAAATTTAGCTGACAAGCGACAAAAAATCATACCCCCAATACTTCAGTTAAAACCTAAATCTACAATGACCCATTTTATCGCTAAAGTTAGTTAACTAGAGTGTTCAAATAACAATGAACCTTGAAAAGTTGACAAATCATCACAACTAAAAAGTATCATAGGACGAATCAAAATATTCATGGGCTGTATATATTCATATTTCATTCATTTATTTCATGTCAAAAACATGAAAAGAAATTAGTATAAAGCTATAGGAATATTAAAATTACACTGTATAACTTTAATAGTTGTTCATTCCAAATGTAGTAATTTCATTTCAGATTTAGATGAAATGATCATCTAAGGCTGTGGGACAATAAGCTTTATGTTCAGAGAAAAGTTTATCTGTTCTGCAAACCTCATTAAACACTTATGAAGATTTATTGATGATCGTATATAATTTATGTCACTAATATACGGAAATTTGACTTTGAATAAACACACAAGTATTTGAATTTTAAATATGGTGAATAAAAGTACTTGTATATTTCAAGGTAAAAACTAGTTTGAATATGAAATACTGCGTAAAAAGGACAGCTTTGTGTTGCCAGATCATTATCATGAAAATTAAGTGAAAGTCTGAAACTTCTGCGTCTGGCTAAATTACTACTATAGTCCGTTAACTACCGGTAGTCTCAGCTGCAACTATAAGTCTTATGAATAAACCACTAATTGATGGACAAGTTCATTTCTGGGCAGGAACGCCTCTTAAATTCTGAATATTTTTTGTTCAAGCCGAGTTCCTCAGGGCACCAAATAATGAATACCATGTCTCTCTCGTACTTCTTTGGAACTTGTGAAAATTTGGAAAATGTACAGGGCACCAAATACTGAATCCCCATGTCTCACTCGTACTTCTTTGGAACTTGTGAAAATTTGGAAAATGTAATGCACTGTTCTATTGGGACTCAACAAAATTTTGGTTGATTCGGCCTTAAAATTTCCTGGGGGTTTTTGTAATACATTTATAACATAATTATAGAATTTATTTGATTTAATAACTCAGTCGTGTTTGTTCTCACAATTATATATATACTTTTTTCTCGCAAGACTGACGTTGCTTTACATTACGGTCATTTTAACCCACATATTAATGTACTGTTCAGGTTGGTTGATGTTTTGCGTCATTTTATGTGTTGTTAATTGGATATGTCAAATTTCCGTACTGTAATTTGGTATAATAATTCTCTTATAAGTTTATATTGTGTGGAAATACATCGTATGTAGGTCTATATATTGCGTTTTCCTTTGGCATAAATTTACCGTTTACTAAACCTTGGCTCCAAAAAGGGGTAAGTGTTGCAATCACTTCGAAATCATTCATAAATAGCACAGAAATGGCAAACATTCATAAAAATCACCCTTTTTAAAACGAAAATCATACAGTTCTCCATTTAATGACTTAAAAATTGCAAAACGTATATTTTGACCTCTTCTTTTTTCAAAATCCTTGATCCCAAAGCACTGAAAGTAAGTAAATCAACTGCCATGGTGCGAAAACTATGAGTAAATATTTGGTGGGTGTCTAGTTTGATGAATTAGGTGGTGCGTCATTTACTGAATGGAAATTGATCAAAAACAAACAATATAAAAAAAACTGTTCAGCCTACAGCTGTTTTTTGCAGGTTAATATGTTTTTAACAAGACAAAAAGTAAGCAGTTTCGTATGATTGACGAAACATCAATGTAAGCAAACCTTTACTCATACAAACAATACCGAACGACTTTTAAGTGGTTTCTTTTTGTTAATCTAATTTCGTCAATGTCAAAAATAAATGCGTCATTAATGTAGAAGTTTGTATTCAAAAGAGACTAGTCCCTTCAATATAATTACAACTATAGTTATCAGAAATTAGGAAAACTAAAGTAGGAACAACGAAATTTGCCACGAGAAAATCATAAATATCTTTTTACTTGTACCGAGTAATATGGATTGTTATATATCGTTGAAAATCTAATTTTTTGCCTATTTTAAATTTCAAGTTGAAATTCTGAGTTTACTTGAAATAAAAAAAAATCCCAGTTATCCCTCTATGTTATTGTTTCTGACTAAAGAATTTTGACTGTCAAGAAGCCTATTTTCTTCTTTCAAAGGGAAGCTAATATTTTGATATTCATATTAGTTTAATATATCTTTCTTCCTCAACAAAATCACTACGTACATCCGATTGAAATATAAATGATAGTTAAAAAGGATAAGTTAATCATGGCTTGAAATTAGGTTTTGCGGAAAGATTGTTCAGAATTAATATTACGGCCTATGGGGATTTTTTTTATTTTAAGTAAATTCAGAATTTTCACTTGAAATTCAAAACAGGCAAAAAATTAGTTTCAACGATATATAGCAATCTATAGCATCTGGTCCGAGAAAAAAGATATTTTTGCTTTTCTTGTGGCAGATTTCATTGTTGCTACATTAGGAATCCGTGAAATACGAGTTTGGGCTATTTTATCCACTGATTTGTCCAAACGCAACTTTTGATTTAAAGCAAAACAAGGATTTTCCCCATTGCAAAAGTCCCTTCCTCGCACATTTAACTGAATTTGACGTCACTATTATAGAAAAATCCGATCCTTTATTAATTTTAATTCCATCGGTTTGCGTTAATTATGTATGTAAAATGAGCCTAAAACATCTTAGATTTTGAAGATAACCAGATTTATTTGTCAAGAAAGTACGCACATCCATTTCTAGGATCCTGTACCTAAGTGTTTCGATAGTTTTTATTCGGATAGAACGGATGCTGTTTGTTTTAATTGACTGTCTATAGAAGTACTCAAGTCTGCTCCATCAAATAATGTTTTGAGTAACTGCCCGTTTCATGTTGTTCCACTCTTCCACCACAGCACGGCATTCGTTGGTTTAACAGCCCTGCTTTCAACTCTCCTACCCAACTCACCCAAGACATCATGTTCAATAGGCGCCGTGTCATGGGAGAGAGAGGCCACTGCACGCAACAAATCTTTTGTACGTTTAAAAAGTCCACGGATATCTTTGCTGGATGAGCACGGAACATTTGCGCGACATAAGGATCTGCGACTTGTAACGGAAGAATATAGAAGTCAACACCATAAAAGCTCCTTCCATCCTAACGAACACCTTCTGGATACACCAAAGCGCAAATCGTTCACCTTAAGCCTCAATACCCTGGCTCGGCCGTCTGCACGAGAAGCGCAGTACCGAGATTCGTCCGAAAAAAAAAAGATTCCTCGCATCGTAGGCGAATCCAGGGTAAATGTGCCCTAGCCCACTGCAAACGCTGAGACGCACAATACTCGCACCACTGGAATTTCTTACCCAGTAGCTGTCCTTCAAGCGAATCAAAAATATTTTATCAGACATAATATATACAATATATAGTATTAAATGATTGCATTTTAACGGTAGATTTTTAATAATTAACCTTTATTGTCTTGCTGGATACTCAAAAACTAGTTTTCATAGCTAAAATGACTACGAAAGATGCAACGGAAATTTTGCCATATAAAACTAATTTGTTTTAAAAAAGTCGAACTTTGGTTGCGAAAATCCGCGACATTTCACACAATAATGTAAAAATGGCTAATCTGTTTATTACGATTTTTGGGGGACCAAAATACTACGAAATAGCGGATCACAGTGATAATAATAAGCACTGTAAGCAGAAAAAAAATCACCAAAATGAAGCACAAATTAATAACTGAGCAAAAGCAAAACGATTAATTTTTATTTTTAATTGCTTTTTAACAATATATCACAAAGTTCATATATTCAGCTATACTGTAGCAAAAATATGCAAGAAAAAATGCATTATAAAGATGCAAATCAAATAATTTTTTTTCGAATCTTAAAAATTGTCCCAACTGTGCGTTTTTGACGTTTCACTTTGTAATGGGTAAAATTAAAGTCCGCTATCTTTTCCTTTTATTGGATTTAATTCAAATTAAGTATTATTTTTCTGTGTTCATGACTTGAGCTTCGGAACAATACAGGTATTCATATAATGCTACATCAGCTTCAATTTTTATTTAAAATAACTGAAGTCTTAAAAACGTTCCAAACGTCAATTTTTGCCATTTTTTAAAAACTTTTTATGTACTAAGCCATTTCACGACGTAACGTGATAACCGATTTCGTGGTGTGAACACTGGACCGCGAGGAGAGGTCGTTTGGTATACGACCGATTTTCGTGGAAGCCGCGTCTTACCGTTTGGGCACGGATCTTCAGGATGTGACATCCAGGTATTTCCCTGGCTGTAGAGGAAGCTGTTTTGAAACGTTTCCGCAAACGTTGCAAGCGGATTTGACGGTCTTGCTGTCACGTCGGGACACGTGCTGCCCCAGCAGGGGCCGATCAGCTACACTGTCGGTTGCTAAAAACTTTGGTTAAGACGGAGTGTTGTGCTGTAATGGCAATTGAAATGCCTAGCAACTTCTCCTCTTGAATTTTTCCATAACACAATTGCGTTAAGCATTGGTAGGACGGACCATTTCGTAAGCTTGATTATGAAATTATCTCTCAAATTTTCCCTTTAGAAGAGGTGTTAACACCTTCAAGAAAACGATTGGGTTCACGCGAAAAAAAAAGGTTTTTCACCGAGGGTGCCCAGCGATATGATTAACTGAACGCATAACAAAATTTATTGGTAGTTTTTACGGTGTACCATTAGGTACATTTTTCATTTATAACTGTTGAAATTGACGAATTAATTATTTTTTAAAACAATATTTTTATATGGTACGTACGTTTTTTAATGGCATTCAGTATATTTGAGTCAATTTAAAGGATTGCCAATCATACAATAACTAAGATCTTACGTGGTAATATCACAGTTTCGTGATTCTGCAAAAAACTGAACATCCCTCATTTTATTTTTATTGTATAGATAAGTTACATCATGTAATAAAAAGAAAAATTACATCACATTGATACATTTTAACATTTTAAATTCACAACTTACAATTAAAAACAAAACTGAGAATTTTTGTCATTTTTTGACGGAGGGTAGACGTAATGGTTTTTTTTTTCTTCTTGTTTTTTTCTGCTGTTGAAATGTAGTAAATGCAATTTATTGTTTATTAATTATTATAACCATTATATAGCTACAAAATAAAATCAAGTTTAAGGTGATTAATTGTGTAATTACATACAAATCATTAACATCTCAACAACAACTAAAAATCAACAATAACAGAAATTCCCCATTAAACAGAAAATTATCTTTTCTAAATATATATTTACACTGTAGTTACTGTTTTTCTATGTTTTATTAGTGCAGTGCAGAAACACAAAGATAATCCGCAAAACGTTCAATTACGAATGTATCCCTTTTCAACAATTTATCTAGGGCAGAGGAAACATTTTTGGAATAAACTTGCTATCGTTATCTTCCATTAATGATACTTTGTACTAATTATAACTGTAGAGGTCTAGGCTGCTCAACCATACCAAATTTAGGCATTGTCACTCTCAGTAAAAATTTAAACGGAAGAAAAGTATTCGGATGAAAAAACCGAGATTTATGAAATATGTGACCCGTTTTCCTGAAACAAGGATTTATACAATTTTAATATAAACACCAAAATGAAACTTCATATGTGATAAGCTCTCAGGAAATACAGGTTTTGAAGATTCCGCTGTGGGGGTAAGCGTTCTTTTATCGGCCCACGGACTACAGATTGAAAACTATTAAAATAATATTATCAAAACAAACGCAATTGAATAGGATTATGCATAGTTACCACAAAAACAATATATTATGATGGGTGGTTACTATACAAATATAAATAATCAAATAATAAAGCTGGTTTAATATGAATTTGATTGTGGTCGACCAAGCATGATTTGTTGGCTTTATTTGATTTACCTCAACTAAGTGCAATTTTGCCTTAAAATCATATTTATGAAGAGAAAATTCTCCTAACCTTTTGACCAACTGATGTTTTGTTGTATGGGCCACTATGGTTGTAGAAAGAACAAAGCAGTATATAAGCCGCTGTCTTAAAATTATTCTAATAATGCAGAGCTGACTGAAATCCTTTTCAACGAAACTTTCATAATAAAGCAGCTTTTTTTCTCTTTTTTTTTCTTTTTCTTTTTCTAAAAATATATTTCTATTTTTGAAAATAGTTACTGATGTTATGTTACAAAAAGAAATAAAAAGTCTGAAAATTTTCAACAACGAATTACCGAAACCTTGCTAGGTTTATTGAACTGTATTTTATGATAGTAAATACACCGACCTTTATGTTAAATAAATTTAAGCTGTATTACCTATGGCGTGTCAAGCGTTGCAATATTCATAAAAATAAAATACATGTTCATAAAATTAAATATGTATTCATAAAAAATAAATATTTGTTCATAAAATCAAATATGTATTCATAAAAAATA
>JAOXYI010160687.1:0-11490 GCA_028566495.1 Lithophaga antillarum | reverse complement strand
TGTTTGTTCAAAATAAAATTGACTTTATCATTAACATTTTATTTTGAATTTTGCAAATTGATTTCAGTATTTAGTTCAATGTAATAACCCATTTATGTCCTTCATGAAAAAGATCAGTATCCATAATTGTCAAATCCCAAAAAGGGTTATTTTCCTTGGCCCATGGGCTGCTATAAATAGCCACGTCTCAATTTCACAACTATGGATATTGACTTTCCATGCAAGTCATACATGTAATAGTATATCATTGAAAAATTTTTTTTATAGAGATCACCAATAAGATTATGTACAGATCAACAATAATATATGCATTTTATAATAGCTTAATATGCATTTTATAATAGCTTAATATGTTGAAATAATTCTCGACGGTAATGATCTGGACAGTATACTTGGAATCATTAGATTAATCTTAGTTCTTAAGAAAGTATAAAGTGAAGCATCACAGAGCTATTTCTATAAGTTTAAGGATGAAGGTCATGGTAGAGCTGAGAAACTGGTGAGAATGTCATCGAATTCTTAATGGATAGGATGAAGGATTACAATATGTTGATTTTAAATCATTTAATGATAAGACACGTAGATATAGAGTGTCGAGTTCTTTCATTTCTGTGCAAACCATCAAAAACACAGCAGATATAACATTTTGTAATACCTAGCTGTCTGTATCTATATCTACAATGTATATGGATATGTCATAGCCCTAATGGGCATTTATTCGACGGAAATTGGGAGAGCACCCTTAGTCACGGCAGCTGGTGATTGCAGTTTTGAAATCTTCTAATTTTGGTGCATGTACAGTTTTGTCCTGTTGGTTAAAATTAACAAATTGTAAACATATGAACTATATATTTTTGTTCTCTTTGGTTTATTTTACAAAGACATAATTATCGCCGTTTTCAACCTACCGTAACACATTCTACATCTATTAGAATTATCACATTTTGAATCCAGAAATCTCGAAACGTACAGTACATTTGAATTTTAAATGCTTTTTCATGGTCATTTTAACATTATGACACTCGAAAGTCACAAGAAAACGAGTTATCTCGACGAGATACTAGGTTTCCCGTGCAAGGAACTTAGTATTTGATGAAAATATGAATCTCGATCGAGAATCAAATCTCGGATGTCACAAAAGGGGATACTATAGATATCTCAGAGAGGTACTACATTTCTCGCTCGGGATACCTAGTATCTCGCCGAGATACTAATTTTTCACTATTAATTTTCCATTTAATGGTGAAAATTTGATCAAACTTGGACAAAAATAATTCCAGGATATTCTGTTTGCAAAAAAACATGGTTTTATATGAATAAATACTTGTCTAGTGAAATTTTTATAGGTCACAAAAAGCGGGATACCTAACATCTCAACTAGATGTACCAGTTTCACAAATGGGATACCAGGTTTCTTGAAAAATTCTATATATCTTGAACACTCAGGTTGATGATTATTTTGCACTTTGATATGGGTATCAGTGATGCATATGTTAAAGGCTCACTAAATTTACATTCTGGATTACAGTCACATTTATTTTGTTCTTTTAAAATGACCAGTCTGCATAAAGGGCTAAATTTATGTCACATTCTGGGTAACGGTCACACATTTTGTACATCTATATATGACCGGTTTGTCTTGAGGGCTAAAATATGCCACATTCTGGGTAACGGTCACAGATTTTGTGCATTTATATATGACCAGTCTGTCTTGAGGGCTGAAATATGCCACATTCTGGGTAATGGTCACACATTTTGTGCATTTATATATGACCAGTCTGTCTTGAGGGCTGAAATATGCCACATTCTGGGTAACGGTCACACATTTTGTGCATTTATATATGACCGGTCTGTGCTGAGGACTTAATTCTGTCACATTCTGGGTAACGGTCACACATTTTGAGCTTTTTTTTATATTATCGGTCTATCTTAAGGGCTAAAATATGCCATATTATGGGTAACGGTCACACATTTTGTGCATTCATATATGACCGATCTGTCTTGAAGGCTAAAATATGTCACATTCTGGGTAACGTCACATATTTTGTGCTTTTATATATGACCAGTCTGTCTTGAGAACTAAAATATGTTACATTCTGGGTAACGGTGACACATTTTGTGCATTCATATATGACTGGTCTGTCTTGAGGGCTAAAATATGTCACATTCTGGGTAACGGTGACACATTTTGTGCATTTATATATGACCGGTCTTTCTTGAGGGCTAAAATATGTCACATTCTGGGAAACGGTGACACATTTTGTGCATTTATATATGACCGGTCTTTCTTGAGGGCTATAATATGTCACATTCTGGGTAACGGTGACACATTTTGTGCATTTATATATGACCGATCTGTCTTCCGGACTTAATTATGCCATATTCTGGGTAATGATCACACATTTTGTGCATTTATATATGACCGGTCTGTCTTGAGGGCTTAATTATGTCGCATTCTGGGTAACAGTCACACATTTTGTGCATTTATATTTGACCGGTCTGTTTTGAGGGCTAAAATGTCACTTTCTGGGTAGCAGTCACACATTTTGTGCTTTTACATATGAACGGTCTGTGTTGAGGGCTGAATAATGTCACATTCTGGGTAACAGTCACACATTTTGTGCATTTATATATGACCGGCCTGTGTTGAGGGCCAAAATAGTCACATTCTGGGTAACGGTCACACATTTTGTGCTTTTTTATATGACCAGTCTGTGTATTAAAAGTTCTAACCCGAGTACAACCCTGGATCAAAACCATGGGCTGAAAATAAAATTGTCAATGAAAAGTTTTTTATGCATTACTCTAGATAGAATTTCCACAAAATACGTAAAATTAAATTATAAATGAATAAATGCTTTGTGATAAAGAAATAAAACAAAATATTTTGCTTTTCTTCAAACTGGACATTTAATTTTTTTTAGTAGACTAAAAGTTTTAACCCGACTATTCCCGGGCCGGGAACTCAAAATTTGGACAATTTTACATTTAAAATGGAAATACCGCTAATATATATGCATTACTTGACCCTGTAGATAAACATTTGGACGCTTTCTTAGTAGATCGGCGTTCAGTTCATAAATGGGGCCCGAAATCACGACGCTTGTGGAACGAGTTTAAAAAAAATGCAGGCATAAAATCAGCGTTTTTATAGTATATGAGTGAAGCCAGTACCCTGTTGAGGCAACGTTCCAGATTTTAACTTTTTATTTTCAGTGCAAAGCAGTAGGTAATAGCGGAAATTGCATCGGATATTGTAGATCCAGTTTTAATTGCATTTGTTTTATATAGAACTTTATATAGCACTTGCTAAACTCAGCAACCGGACGAACGAAATAATTAAAGAACTATATGTACACATTTTGTACATATTTTTCATAACAGACAACACTTTCATTTTAACAATTAGCACGTCATAACTGGCACCGTAAAGTAACACTTTAATCTCTCTAGTTTATTGCAAATTTGTTCATATCAAAAGTAACCAAACGAAAGTCACATGATAAAAATCCTTCACACGTTATAAGGTACACGGTACACGGTAGATACACGGACACGGTTCACACGGTATACGGACACGGTCCACACGGTACACGGACACGATTCATACGGTACACGGACACGGTTCACACGGTACACAGACACAGTTCACACGGTACACGATTTTTTTGGAACTTGAACGTTTCAAGGACTGTACAAAAAGTTTTGTGCTTTATAAAACTTTGACATAATGAAGATATCAAAATATATATGTTAAGCAAAGGAAGCCCCTTATAATTTATAACTTCAAATGTATTTTGAACATTACTATACCCTACAGATGGTGTAGACCAAGTATAATGGCTAAATCGTGAACAGAAACTGACAATCATGATGACTTAAAAGTGCACTTGAAATAGACCCCGTGTAAACGCCGATATCTAACTTGACATAATACTAAACCCGGTGTTTCAGCTATTGTCTACCTCCACATTAATGCATAATGTTAGCAATTAATTTGTGTATGTATTTTTCAAGTTTAAGGAAATAAACTAGTGGGTCCGGCTCCATAAAACTTAAAATATTCTTTAGTCTAAGAATTTACTCAAATACCATGACAACAGGAGAATTCTAACGTTTTGATTGGTTGAACGTAAGAAATAACTCTCAGCCAAGAATAATTTTTATGGTGCTGGGCCCTGGTATTAGCGAACGCATTTTAGTTTCTTAGTACACTTTCAAGTGGACTTTTGTGTTTAGCTGTTCGCTGTGACATATTTATGTAAATACTTCATGTAATTTTACATTTATACTTATTTCATATCAGTATTTTATTTTGAGTTATAATACTTTAGATTTACAACAATATTTATATGCATTTTAGCAAATTATCATCTTAATAATACATGTATAATACACAATCTTGTATTCATAATTAAATATATGATAACATCCAAGCCCAAATGCGTTAAAAACTGATTTATTTTGCATAGAACTTTAAAATTATAAGAACTAATATTCTTAACTACATGTGATCCCTAAAAAAGGAAATACCCGAGTATGGACACTGTTTTATTACCTACAACAATAAAATCATCAATTCAGAAACCTGACATTTTCATTTATGGCTTAAAAATGTTCAATATTTTCTCTTAAGATCATTTGTGTTATTATTTATTTATGTATTTTCCTTTGTTATTATGAATGCTTTACTATTTTTGAAACTGGACTCGCTGAAACAGTTTACACAAGGGAATGCAATGCTTTTTAAACAATAAAAACAAATACTTGTTTTAGATTGGTAATAACAAAACTGTGAAACATTTATGAGAATATACGTAGCAAACTCATTTTCTATTTAAATAATTTAAAAAAAACGAATATTATCTTAACAATGACCCTTTTATATATTTATGACTATGCTATATTTGTTACATATACAATAGGCTGGGCGGGAGAGGGAGTTTGGTGACCGAGTAGTTAAGATCGCTGACTTTTGATCACTAGCCTGACACCGCTGTCGTGGGTTTGAGTCTCGCTCGCTCCGCTTCATGTGTTAAGGTTCCCAGACACCCGCCTAAGGTAGGTGGTTTCACCGGTCCAGCTGGCCAGGCTTTCGTCCCCCAGTAAGTCTGATTGTCACGATATAGCTGAAAAATTGCTGAAAGTGACGATAAGAGAATGTTTAATATTTATCCGAATTGCTGGCCCGGTGCAATTGTTTACTGCATGGGCACATATTTTTTTTCTCTTCTGCTTCAGCTGGGCAAGTAGATTTTTCAAGTTGCACATGGTCTGGGAACATACTTTTTTTCACAGTCTTGTGAAAAATGTTTGAATAAACAACAATACACAAGAAAAACATATATATTCCATCGTATACTGTACTGTGATCATAGCACAGTATACATATGTAACAGCAGAGTATTTTTATCTCTTAAAATCGTGTCCCATTGAGATTTGATCCATCAACCCCAATGCTCTCCTTTAGCTCTGTCGGTAGGACTTTATATCGATAGGTTGATGGATCGAATCCAAATAAGACACGATAATAATATTAAGAAATCTAAATGCTCTACTGTTATACACATAGTTACCCAACACCTACCTGTGAAGCATGAGTAAAAAAGTAACACCACTGTGCAAACTAAATTCCATACAGATATAAACTTTTGTTGAACTTTTCAGGAATCTGTCAAACGTTTACAGAGGGGTAGCGGATACAAAAGTGGTAACAGACTAACGGACACCATGAAAACTATGTACTGTTCCCTATATATAAAAATACTGTAGAAATATGCATCAATGAGTCTCAAATGATAATGGAAGTGGAGATATTTATTAATGTATTTAAAATTCTGACTGGGCAATTAGTTATTTTGAAACATCAGTTGAGGCCTTAAGTTTATTATATAAATGCTCCTGCTGGACAAATAGATATTTTGAAGCGAAAAAAAAAAATGGCACCGGTCCAGCAATCTGATAAATATTGGACAATCCCTAAACCCCAACAACCAAGTAACTATAATACAAATATGTTATTGCTTAATTCTGTGATCAAAAAGTTTTTGCAAGTGAAAGCTTAATTACGAGAATGAAGTGCTATTCTGGAGTTTAAACTTCCAATCATATTTGATTTTTTTTTTGACAGAATCTGTAATTTTAATTTCAGTTCACGTTCTGCTATCTGACTTCTCTCAGACTCAGTTTTCTTTAATGTCACTAAAATAAACAACAAATGCAAATAGTCGCTAGATCTGATTTTTAGGAATCAACAGCCAAGCTGTTGTAGGTGCGCCTTTTGATATATATTGCCAGATTGCTGTTGTCGTTCCTCTCTGATGAGTTGTCAAAGCAGCTCCTATTAATTTAATAAAATATAAATAAATAAATACGTTAACCAAAATGCTATTGCTGCTTATGGGGCAATAATTATTTTCGATATTTTTGTAAGATAAAGCTCTCAGCTGGTTATCATGTTGTCCACGCTGGTAAAATCCAGAATGTTCCTCCCTTTTTTCCTACAAGGTACTTAGTCGCCATTACTTATTCAGTAATTGTATCGGAACTTCAGACCGGTATCTTATTCGGAGCCGGGAATATCAAACCCAACGCATTCTTGATTGTGCATGTATTTATTTTTGGGAGGAGGTTATATTTTCTAAAATCCTGTGTTCATTGGAATGGATAAGATTTTTTTTTTTTTTTTTTTTTTTGGTTTCCTTGCTTGTTTTTATAAATTTTCTGGGATTAATAATTGTTTATATGTCTAACAATACTATAATCCACAACATCCATAACCTAATGAAAATTTCAGATATCACAAATGTATTTGCCTCAGGTGAAAACAAATGCTTTCTATTTTAATCCAAATTTACTTTTCTCAGCTTTTGCTATAGACATATTAATAAAACGCATACATTGAGCGGAATAGAACCAAATTCAACAGGAAGTTCCTTTTATTGTTATATTTTGTATTTGGTTTTCGTACCAAACTGGAGTCTAAGATATCCAATGGTTATGTTTTCTCTGTGTTTACTGGTGTCTCATCCCACAAGGTTTCAATGCCTGAATGATTTTACAATAGGCCGATCTTTCTCTTATTATTCTTCCCCTTTTTTCTACTTTTTTTCTATTTTTTCATATGTATGAGTTACATTAAATGTTGTTCTGTTATTTTTTAATGGTCAAATATATGAGTGTTGCCTTTCAAAGATTTTTTTTAATGCGGGATTAAGCGTGTTCATTCTAATGGTTCTATTTTTTATATCTTTGACAGCAAAGAGGTAAGATCAACCATGAACGTACCGCAATCTCCACATGTCACAGGACAATATCGTCGCAGTGAACTAGAACAAACATTAGGGTGATCACAGTGTATTATTTTTTTGTCCGTGCAAGAAGATGACAGCGGTCCTGAATAAGAAAAATAGCTACAAAAATATGTAAAATGTCATTCACAAACTTGGTGATTTTGTTTTGTTCTACACCACATTACATTTGATTACATGTTCTTGGTACGTGTCGGGCGCGCTTTCTTTGAAATCGTTTTCTTTCAACACATGGAAATATATGGTAATGCACGTAACTATGTATCAGTTACTTGAATTCTCTCCTTTAACGTTCGTGATGTTTATTTGCATCGTTTATTTTACATTGTAGATCTGTAGGTGTTTGTATGAAAAACCTTCGATATTCATCACTTACTACATAAACCAAGGCTAACAGGACATAATTGAACCATTGTTGGGCTACTGCAGACACCTGCATCTAACAAATCTACTATCTGCACATTGATTTTGAGACAGAATAGACGACACAGTAGTGCTAAGAGTTATTGTTTGCTATAATGTAGTTGTTGTTGGTGCAATGCCTACAAAGATATTAACATACAAAGCAATTCTTTCTGCACACAAAAAAGTGTTTTATCAATATTAGATTATTATCAATATAAATAATCTTTTGCTTTATTCTACTAGGTGTATATGTTCTCCTAGTACACCGATCCTATATAGAAATATAGATAAAACGTGTCAGACCGGGACCGTGATATGCATTGCACCACTATGGTATTGTTTATATTTTTTGCAAGGGGAAAAACTAGACGGATATTGTTATGTTGACAAACAAATAAGTAGAATGGAAATATAAAGCCATGCTTACCTTCTCTGAACTCGAAGCAGTGTCAGTGTTAATTTTTTCTGTAGTTCTGAAAAGTCATGTCTATATCGGAAGCGCGATCTTCGCAATCTCGAACAGAAAGATCTTTTGATTGGTCGAAGGATTCAGAGGGGGTCTGACGAGTCCAATCATCGTAGTGACTTCAAGTATATAGAATGTGCTAAATTATTTGGTTGCTGTTTAAATATTTAATCTTAATTTTAGTTATAGTAATTATTACAGGATAAAAATATACATGTTAAGATATAAACTGTACTTGTATTCGGTACGAATCAGGATAAAATGCTCAGTTAACCTCGGTTAATTCTCCTGTTTCTCAGTCTCACACAAATGCATTTTGCATTTCAAGACCCTGTGCATGCATTTTATTTGTAATTGATAATCGAATATGCATTTTTTTTAAAATTCATACGGTATATGTCTTTCATTTAATTTTCGTTTCTTGTTCTTTTTCTTTTTTGGGGGAGGGGAGGGGTAGGTTCTTAGGAAAGCTCGTTATCTATCCTAAGGAAATTATACTGAAATTTTAACTTGAAAGCACAATATATTTGTTATAAATATAACTTCTAAATTTAGGAAAAATGTGTTACGTCCAAAAGGCAATTAGAGCCTGGATAAAGTAATAAATTTGAATACAACTATTAACGTATTTTACCATATACTGCCTCCAATTGGTCTGTAAAACAAATATCAGGTGAAAAGAGAGTTCAAGAAGATCCGTTAAATGGCGTTACATATGTTATTAAGGCTTTCCATCCATGGAGACGTCTATTGATTTTGTTCTGATTATTATTTTTCCGCCATCTTTTTGTTACAGATTGTTGAAATAATACATGACATAAATATTGATCAAATTTGGTTTGTGATTAGGATTAGGAGATGCAGCGCACCCTAGTCCTCTGAGAACCTTTTATTTATTTTATAGGAGTTTTTACCCCTTTCGTGACAAACTTATTTTGCTAACATACGAAGAACGACAGATGATATTGAATTAAGACTTGCTCTTTGATGTGAGGTATTTAATGAAAAAACTCCTTATTGTTTGCTTCCATTTTATGAGAGTTATCTCCCTTCAATTGTTTATATCAATCATTGTCCAGGTAAAATTCAGTGATGGTGAGTCATATTGGCATGGACGTTTCACTAATGACGTTCTTGACCCTTGATCTTGATCCAGGACATACAGACAAACGTTAAGGACAGTCCCAAAATTTGTAATTTTTACAAATGCTAGCAATTACTATCAGATGTGTTTTACTTCATTTCATTGTACTGCACCATCCCTGACAAGAGATATAACTTTTGGTAATGTACATACGATAAAAGATGCATTTTGTATTCAATTTGTTAAAATCTAGTTTTAGTACCTGTACTCTGTCCGTTCCTGTTTCACAATAATTTGTCACGAAGAATAATCATTCTGATCTACTAATGTTGACATTATAATGTATGCTAGTCTACTGTAGGATGGGAATGCCATTCGACAGTCCGGAAGACAACCGAATATCTAGTAAAAGTATTAGCATACTTGTACGATTTTGTACCAAAATTGTGACAAATTGTGTGTCAGGCGTAATCCAGAAAGTATTTTTTAAGGAAAACAGTCAAACAAAAAATGTTCCCACAGGCATATTACATTCAATGCCGCTTATGTACTTAGTTACATTACATGAAACGAAAGAATGCAAAACTGTATGAAATCTATCATAAATCGCAGAATTAAAATTTTCCCACCAGTTTTGGAACAAAACATAGAAGAAATGCACTATTTTTCTGCCATAGCTTTAAGAATTGTAATAAATTATCCCTTTTTTCTGCCGTTTTACTTATGACTAGACCAATTCTCATGAACGATGACATACAAGTGACTATAAATATCAATTTATAGAAAAGTGTCAAAAATACACTTTCTGAGGTACATTGGACACACAGGACAGTTATTTGATAATATTTACATAATCCACAGGTTTCTGGGCACAGATTCCTTAGAGATGGATCAAGGCAATATTTCTGGTTACAGTTAATAATGGTGTGGTCTCTACATAAAACACGGGGTGTAACAACAGGTGCTGTTGTCTGCGTTGTTCCTTTTGTGAATTTATAGTGGATGTTAACTGAAAATATAAGTCAAAATCATATCAATATGTTTTTTTCTAATCCATAATCGTTTAATTATAGTTTTCACATTTAACATGTTTTAATACTAGTATTCAGATAATGTCATACATTGCTTTTCTGAATTCGGATAATCTGCTTACATGAAATAGCTTAAAATTATACTACACTCTCTCTCTTCATTGTAATACATTTCCCTTAGATCGCCCAAATAATGATTTACTTCGAAATAAAGTCAATAGTCTTCCTAACTTTGACAACACAAACGTTACATACGTTTATAGGCAGTTGAGAATGAATGTTTTTGATACCTAAAAACAGCAATTGTATAATTTATTCAGAATTTGAAGTTCAAATTCCATTGTGTAACAGCTGCTGTAGTAATTGTTGTCATTCATCTGTTACCTCCTTTGGCATACTGGAAAGACTAGAAGAATTTTTTTTTTCGGTCACAGGAAAATACCCCCGCCACCAAGCATCTTTTGAATTTTGCTTTGTTTTTAGCAACAGTAGCTATCTTGAATTGGTTATATCCAAACAAAAGCCTTGATGCACATCTAGATATCTTTAGGAAAATTTCTTAGACGTTTTATAAAGATTAGCTTAGTGCATTGACAAGAAATTGGAATTTTTGTATTATTTAATTCTTTTGGTTTCCATGGCAACAGCAGACATTTTGGAAAATTCAAGCTAAAACTCTGAAAGGCAATCTCCCAAGAACTATTCTACCCCAAAGATTGTTGAATCGAAAACAGTATATCTTTTTTTTTCTTTCTTTTTTTTTCATTCTGATCTTCTGGTTACCATGGAAACTGCATCCATGCATCCATTTGGTTTATGCATCTCTAGACATCCTAAATGACAGTCTTGTGATGTTTCATGACATTCGGCATATTCCTAAGAAGTTCCATAATAACCAGTCAATAATTATTGTGAAATCAGTATATTTCTGTTTTTTCAATTCGATTTCCTCGTTACCATAGTAACAGCAGCCATTTTGACAACTTCAAAACCCTAATTCTTTTCTACACACTTTAAATAACATTCTGGTCAATTTTTGTTAAGTTTGGATAAGAAAACTCTATATTTCCAAAAAATTACAATATTTTTTTGCTTCCATGACAACAACAGCCATCTTGAACTGGTCGAATGGAAACAAAAGCCTTCATGCACATCTAGGCATCCTTAGAAATATTATTCTGAAGTTTCAGGAAG
>JAOXYI010160576.1:0-11491 GCA_028566495.1 Lithophaga antillarum | reverse complement strand
CGGTTCAATTGAATTATTGCGCGGTCTAAATGATTTGAAGAGAGGTTCAAATCGGAAGATTTAAACCTCTCTTTAAAAGATTTATACCGCGCATCAAATTATTTGAACCGAGCAACAAATCATTTGATCCGCGCAACCAAGCATTTATACCGCGCAACAAATCATTTAATCCGCGCAACAAATATTTTAAAGAGAGGTGCAGTTATTTGAAGAGAGGTGTAATTAATTGAGTTTCTGTAGATTTGGCGTTCCATACACCACACAACTGTAAAATGTTTGTTTATCAAGAGACTGGCATTGATTGAAGGAGTTGACGATAAAGCTAAAAGATTGAAAATCGAATTGGATAGCTTTGATTAGAAAAATATTTTACTGAAGTATGTCTCAGAAATAGGTTAATAGACACAGCAGTTATTTTGGTTCCAAGAAAAGTAATTCTGTATTAAGATTGGTCTGGTTTTAATATAAAACACAAATTTTACACAACATCGGTGTTTATAAACATATTCTGAGACAAACATTTCAGATATCTTTTTCGTTTCTTCTACGAAAACAAACCCTTTACAAAACTTATCCACTGTACGCTCTCGCCACATAAAAATGCAAACTGCAAGTCGGTTGCACCTGTGGTAACACTGTAATTCAGCTTTCATGAAAAATGAATTAGTACAAAACCATTGAAGTACGTATGCCTTTTTACCGGAAAATCTATTACCGATGTTTCCGGCATATTTTGATATCTTAATAAGTTTAACCTAAAATTCAGGAAGATCGATCCAATTAAAATATACATATATCAAACGATATTACTATTTATACTTCAAGGTTGTTACATGTACCCAACTAAGATCATAGACGACATTCAACTTTTCTTTATGGCAGTAAAATTTCTATTCTGTAACATTCTGTATGTATAAATCTTTTAAAACACCTGCCAACAGATCAGAAATCAATAAATTATTCAACTTTTAGGAAAATATTTAAAACCGAGCCTGTTATTTTATTGCATGCCTCATTTATAATAATATGATCAAAGATGAAAGTTTGAAGAAAGTAGAAATTTACTCATTATTTTTGAATAGGAATTACACAAATGAACATAAAAATAATACCTAGGAAATACTGCAGCATTTTTATAAAATGTGAATTAATCACCCGTACGGGAGAATATTAAAACTGTGAAAATTGCTACCGGAATTCCATCCATGTTAAGTGCTAGAACGGAAACCAGAAATCGTCTTATATCTTAATACATCGATCTCCTTAAAAGTATTTTGTTGAATTAGAAAGAAACAATAATAACTGGTTATATGCTGGTGGATGTATTTCTTGTTTCTCTATCGGGATCAGCTATCAATAACAGTGACATTTTGTTACGAAGTATTTCATAGCAGTTCCTTTTACGGTCTATGAAATAAAAACCACCTACGAGAAAGAAAATACGAGTATTATTTTCTCGTTTTGTAATCTGTTAACGAGTGTCATTTTCCGTCGCATTATCTTATAATTCATGAATAATACAAGATAATTTACGAATGACTTTAATATATGGAAAATTCATATGATAATATTATAATAATCAAACTTCGATTTGCTGTTGTGATGGATAATTAAGCATGATAAGAGACGAAGTTCACACCGAATTTCTCCAAGTGCTATTGGTCTGTCACGGTATTGCACTTGGCCTTGTGGTATAAATCGAGGTGTTTAGTGAATTCGTTTACAATATCACGAGACATTTGCGTTGCAGTTCTTATTTGTTGCAACCGTCTTACTTGGATGCAATTAAATTAATGTTTAATTCTACAATGAATATTAAAACGATAGTATTAGGTTAAAGAGGAGATATCAGAAGAAAACTTAGCGTGTAGTAATTATCTTAATGGATAAAACCTTGTATAATACACTTTACATTACAGATTGATGAGGAATTAGATGGAAGACGTATTTAAAGCAATAAGGTAAGAAACTATTATTTGTACTCTTCGAAGTAGCGAACTATTATTTATAATGTTTAAAAATTTGCAAACTATTACATTTGTAAATGTAATGTTTGAAAAACAACAGAAAATATTTCCCATACGACAGATATGTTATTAAACTGACTACTAAACTGACTGTAAAAATATTCCCATAATTAAATTCGTGAAAATTATTGGCAAAAGATAATTCAGGATCCTGTCCAAGAAGTTTTTGTTTATTGAATTTCTACGACTTTTTTCCCTCTATATGTTATAATCCAAGATGTAGTAACTTCTTTTATGAATCTCTCGCTCTATTTATATAGTACAAAATATATATGTCAACATTTCAGTCTGCAGTGACACGTATAAGTCGACTGATTTTAATTTTTTTGTAAGATGACGTCAAAATCTGAGAACAATATATATATATATATATATATAGCAATAATTCAAGCTTTTATGCTTTGCCATAAGATCCAAAAACAAAATTCAACATATAATCATTACTTTATTACTATATATATACGGAAGCGCCAACAAGAAAGGGCATGGAAAATACAACAAAGTAAAGAGTGGCTTGGCAAAAACTCCTTCTAAAACCTGGTGCCGCGAAAGGGTAACAACTTCCCGTATACCTAATTTCCGTATTTTACAAAGGGTACATGTTATGTGCATGACATGTATGCCCTTAAGCTTCGTTCTGTAGTTTAGAAGTAACAAACTTGGCTAATCATGTTTGCAATTCATTAGATTCTTTACAAAATCCTTTCTCTATTGTAACCGAAAAACACCAAGTTTTGGTTTATACTTTAAAATGAAGACATTCATCATTTTTTTCATTGAAATTAAGAAACGAGTAAAACCAACTTCCTTCCCTAAAAATTGCAAGTCTTGTCGTATGTGCTGTATATAGGATTTTAAGTGTTAACGGGTAATAAAGATTCCATAAAATATCACTCCTCAATTACGTTCTTATACTGAAATATGAAATCAATCAAGATTTCACGCTGCATGTCCAGGAAGTACGATAAATCTCCCAGGTATGGATTTTATGATGGAGGCAAAGTCGAGAACTCTCCTTATTACTGAAGTTATCACTTATTATTCTTGATTATGAAAACGGTCTGAAGTACTTGTCATTCATATTTGGCACTACAGATTTATATTTTCCTTTAAATTTATACCACAACTAGCTGCCACATCTTTAATTCAACTAAAATACCTTCAGCTTCTCCACTGGAAGCAGGCTGCCAACAATCTTTGAAGATGTCACCATATGTTTCTCTCGCTTTATATTTTATTATTAGAAATTCAAACCATTTTTTTTTCATTATAATGAAATTCCAAAAATAGTTTTAATTTTATATTTACTTAAAAAATTTGTTCGAGCATGAAATGTTCTATTTATCTTTATGTCGTGTATTATATAATAAATTTATGATAATGGCATAATATTTAATGTTTAACGAAGACTGAAAAAAAGCGAAGTTATTCTGCGTGCAATTAAATCTAATTTAGGAATAAATTCACAAAAACTCTATGGAAATAAAGCCATCTAACTTATCCACATAAGAGTACAACTGAGATAAACTTTCTATAACTTTGAAATCTGAATAACGTTTTCATACTTGTTTGTAAAGTACGTTTTAATAGGAGTATGTTTTTATGTACAACAATAAGACGTTAGGTCATGACAAACTTGTAGGTCATTCACCATGTCAGTATTATTGAGAAACGTCTTATCTTAATTTGCATTCAAAAAGAATTAAACGGAAAAAAAAAATTTCGAATGTCACCAGAAGTCACTGGTGACGCTCGGTAATGACACACTGAAAAAGACGAACCAGTTATGCATTTTTGTACAACCGGTTTTATTATTGAAACTATCCCTATTCCATTCCGTGGCTTTTTAATTTGACTGTGGAAAATTTTTATTTCATTTTTACATTTTTTTTTGTATTTAGTGTACCATAGAATGATACAGACAGTAAATTTACTCAGAAAAGTTTGTATCTAGTAGTTTACTTCAAATGGCCTCTCACGATGATCGTAGTTAGTTGTTAAATTGGATTAAAAAATTTTAAGTAGATTAGAATTTTGTAATTTAGGAAATTCAAATCTTTTTTTATTTGTGAAAGTCACTTTTGATTGTGAACTAGAACTTCTCTTTATTTCACAACTGAAAATCATCAGACATAAGCAAAAAGTCGGTATGACACATGTACTACATTTTGTAATTAGAGGTCTCTGTCCTTTGGTATAATGATCTGTAACCAATATATTTCTCTTCTGCTTCCAATAGCAATTAGCATTCCCTAGCTAGCCCTGCTAATGTGGTGTCCTGTTTATTTTTTAGTGTGAGATCTTTTCAGTTTGGGTTGAATTTGTGCTACATTTATGGTTTATTTCTGGCAAATGCTTTACCTTTAAAAATCTAGATGTGATTCCATGTAGCCGGTGTTTATACGCCCATAGAAGACAGGACGTATTATGATATTGCCCCGTCCGTCTGTCTGTTTGTTATATCGTTCAGACATATCAGTCGGACCTACCGTTAAGAAACAAGAGGCCCAACAGTGGTAGAAATGGGCCAAAATTCAAAGTTTAATTTATTTCCGGCTTATTCCCCAGTTTTGAATTGATTGAAATCAAACGTGGCAGATAGTTAGGGTATCAAGTGTACATATTGTTTAGCCATATCAATCAGACCTTCCATAAAAAAACATGAGGCTCCAAAAAGAAGAAATGGACAAAAATCCTAACTTTTTCTTGTATCTTACTAACTCTTTCTACAGTTTTTAAATGATAGAGATCAAATTTGCCAAATAGTCAGTACATAAAGTGAAGACTACATATTATTAAGGCGTATTAATCGAAACTGCCGTTAAGTAACGAGGCATAAAAGGGTCAAAATGGGTCAATTTGTTCCCGGCTTACTCTAAGTTTTCAATTTACTGAGATCATACTTGACAGACAGTCAGGACACGAAGTGAAACCATGTATTGTTCAGGCATATCAACGAGACGAACGGTTAAGAAACAAGAGGCCTAAACGGGCAAACATGGGCCAAAATTCTAATTTTTTTTGTTTTTGTTTTTGTCTTGTTTTGATTCTACAGTTTTCAATAGATTACATCAAACTTGACAGACAGTACATTTAAGTACATGAAACGTGAAGTGAGCGATACAGGCTCAGATCAGTCTATAGTTTCTTAAAAATAGCTTGTTTCTCAGAAAACAAAAATTAAAATACGTTTAAATGCGAAACTTTCAGCGTTTTAATTGAAGTCTAAATTAGATTCAAATTTATGTGAAAAACAAATAATGGCACAATGTTTTGAGCGGAAATCCGTTTAACAATACGTTCCTTCATAAATATTATTTTGACGTAAAAATTTAGATCCTTTAGATAAATTAAACAAAAAAAATCTAGCGAAAATGAACTGTTTAAACGTTATAATTATATTTTCAGATTAGTCTTTCGACCTGTTATGATTTACAGGTAGTGATGTTTTTATACAGAACAGTATAAAATTACACTAATTATCCATGTGTTCCTGTTACATAATATCTTGATGTGAAATTTTAATTTTTTACACCTGTGTAGGAAAAAGCATTTAAAGTTCAGGTCAGTTATTACACAGAATGTAATATTTTCTTTATGAACGATGACTAGTTGAAGTTACTACGTACAGACTGAGGTAAGCTTGTAAACGTGATATTTCAGTCAATATTTGCTAATTGTGACTAGTAAAATTGTTACTTCCCAGTAAAGTTAACTTTTTAATAACTAATAGTGTTTGAATTACATGACTCATTCTGTATTAAAGTAGTTATGTAGTAATAGTCAACCTTTTTTATCTCGCTTGATTGAAGGTGACTTTAGCTGGTGTCAGTCGGTCAAGGTTATTTTTAGATGAATTCATTGAAGAGTTTGAAGCAAAGTCGGTAGAGGTGGTCCTTTTTCGTAATAAAATTATATACTTCTGAACCTAATCGATATTTTAAGGTTAAGGAATATAGAAAAAATTTCGGATGGCCAACTTGTATTACTTAAAGATAGAATCTGAATTGCTTCTGTTACTGACAATGAATTATTTAACCGATACAGTCCGGATTTGTCCATGATATGTACTGTTTGTCGTGTATGCATTCAATCTCTTTTGGCAAAATTTCACACTCTTTCTGCTCCACAACCATGATCCAGTTCATGTCTAATTTACCAGGGATTGCTACTACCTTCGGTGACACAGCCCTTAACAGTGAGAACTGATTGTATTTACAAAACTGTTGAACACACTCTAGTAGCAGATTAGTTTATATCAAATTCGTTAGGGATGGATTCTGGATGCAGGTTTATACCAGGCGAGCCTACCTGTCACCCAAGATCGCCACTGTTCCTATAAAAATGTTCAAGCAATCATTTTCTTCGAATTGCCATCTTCTAGATTTTTAACTAGCAGATGTCATCTGTAGCAGCACGATAAACTAAAATAATCTTAGAAGGAAAAACAAAAGTATTTTAAACTGGAGTGTCAATATAGAGGATATATCATGCTATGGAAACGTAAATTTTACTAGTTTTATTTGTGAAGATTAATTCCTACTTTTTTTCGGAGAGTGTTCCAGTGTATGTTTCTCAATGATTTCAGGGATTGGTACTAGATTTATCGAAATTCACCAACTTTTACTAATTTCCATACTAACAAGCTCTTGCGATTGGAAAAAAGTAAGTGATTTACGCCCGGGACCTACATCAGTTCATAGATTGTTGATGTTTAATGTGTAGATTATTTACGTAGAAAGAAAATATTTAAGTTTTTATTACTCTTATATATTGAATGTAGAACATATGGGTAAAATTTATGTCGCGGTAACTACAAATAAACACATGGAAAGAAACAACACTGTATGAGCAGTGATTATTGCTGTTAATAAAAAAAAATACTGCTAGACGTATAATATGTCTCCTTCATCTACTTGTGTTAACGACAGTTAGTATAATGTGTCTCCTTCATCTACTTGTGTTAACGACAGTTAGTATAAGAAAAAGAAAATATAAATATCAGTTGAAAAAAGAACATGGTTCACCAAAAGTAAAAGGTACTATGTTTTCCCATTAGAATGTTAAGAAAATGCAATATGTTATTCTTTGAAATGTTTGCTGTAACTGACGGTTTGAAAGTACATGTATGCTTAACAGAATTGAAGAGTTCTAATTTCGAAAACATGTAATTACTTAATATAAACTAACTCGTCGTCGATATAGGCTAAAAAACATGCAGTTTGGTAGATTTCAGTAAAAACTTACATCCTAAAACCCCCCAAATTATGATTTTATTTTGATTGGTATATGTATGTGATGTTGATTTCTTAGTTGTTATGTTTAATTGATATATAAAGTAGACCTGAAGACAAAAATAGAACTGTTAACTATTGGGTAGGTAGTAAAGATTGCTGACATTTTAGACCTTGATAAGATATTCTAATTTTGGTTCAGAAGGTATAACAGAAAATGAATGCATTAATTTACAGAATTAATCATACAAAAAATATTCACATTTGTGATTTACAAGAAATATTCACATTTGTGATTTACAACAAATTTACTAGCAGCCTACGCTTTTTACGTACAATACTGCATTGCGGTGAATTGTGGAGACATTTTTCTAATACAACCATCGTTTCGTTACGGCTTTCGTAGAGTAGCATGCAGAGATGACGGACAGGTGGTTAAAAGAGAATGGTTGTGAGGTGGCCTGTTGTTTTTTCCTCCGTAAGCGTAAGTGAGAGGTTTGAATTTTCACTCAGCTTCATGTTTATATTCTTAAATACAGTTTGGCATACCATTTTTTGTTGACATGATATGAACCTATGTATATTTAATTATTATTCAAAATAGGGTTAGAAATAGGCACAGTTCAATGTAAAATTCTGCAACTGTACGCGAAAATAGTGGAAGTTATAGGTCGTAGGTACATCGGACTCCCTAAATATTATGCTTGGAATTATTACAGAAAATATATATTATGTCGATATGCGCATCAAAGTAGAGTTTTGTCGTTATTATATCACACTAGATCGATACTGTAACTGATGAATTATTATTACCAGCTTAGAAGTAGTTAATATTCTTGGTTAATATGCTTAAGTATTATATTTTCGAAGTTAGTAATTTAGTAAATAACTACAATGAAAATAACAGGAAGACCAATAATGAAATTCAGTAAAAAATTGTTGCGTCAACACCTCCTCTTAAATCAGTAAAAAAAAACTTTCAGATGCCGTACAATCAGTTTTCTTTGTAGAACTTTTAACTTTGCATTTAATCAAATTTATCACATTTAAATCCTCATTGTTTCTTTTATAATAAATGGTATGAAAGCTTTGGCCTTTTCTTTTTATAACGGATACCCTTAAGTGAGTCTCCATATATAGCTGTTACATTTAGGTGAGTTTTATACCGGTTAACCTTAGATGAGTTTTTATAACGGTTAGCCTTAGATGAGTGTTTATGACGGTTACCCTTAGATGAGTTTTTATACAAATGTTGCTGCTACCTTAGATGAATTTTATAACGATTATCCTTAGATGAGTTTTTATAGCTGTTGCCCTTAGATGAGTTTTTATAGCTGTTACCCTGACATGAGTTTTTATAGCGGTTACCCTTAGATAAATTTTCATTGTACTTGTTTTGGTCTTTTTGAGGTGTACAACAACGAATGCATACAAATATTTTGATTTATCTGGTTTTCTAGATACGATAACGTCAACATTAGTCTCAATGAAGTTGTAGAAATAGTTAGATTTCTCAACCTTAACACTACTGAGTCATTTTCTGTTACCGAAGTGCGCTTCTAATGCATTAATATGGATATGTATTAAATATTAGCTTTTTGTACCTTTGTATTTTATTATAAAAATACTAAGGAACAATTTAAGAGGACAGAGGTTTAAAGAGAAAGCGTTTCTTTTACCATATAAGCCGCATCAACATAAAGTTACTTTTCCAATAAGGAAAATGACTTTTGTTTTCCATCACTTCACAAGTTTCCATTTACTTCACAGTATTGAAGGTGAAATGACGTCCTAGTTCTTACAGTCAATATTTTCTTTTAACTATTTTATTAAATAATAACAAGCAAAAATGATAAAGTTAATCTCAGATGTATTGAAATGGCATTTCACGGTACATGTTAATCAGATGAACAAATCAGAAAAGCATGAAATTTATCAATTATGGTTCATTATTCAATTAATGCGACCGAAGTGTCGTGTTTACTTTAAAGATATATAGTACTAAATCTATCACTGGGCTGAGAATACATCGTATGACCATAACAGATTTATTTCAAATAGTTTACTGAAGCATTTTATTTTCTCCTGTTAAAGAACATTAGGTCCTGTAACTCATACATAACGCATGAATAATTATGTTGACTCTCCGATAGAAATATGCAGTGTTCACATCATTTGTTATGAAAGAAGAACGCTTAACATCAATCTACATGTATACGAGTCATCAGTAAGTTAAACTGACGCAAAAGTATTGTTTTTTGAAGTAGTGGCAAGCTTACAGTCGGGAATTTGAAAAGTTGCGTGTAAAAAACATTTTGGGATAAAAACATATTGCAGAAATTTTCGTAAAATGCATCATTAATGATCTAACTAGAGGCTCACCTGAGTGAGCCTGTATCGCTGACCTGGTTTCCTAGTGGCTTCATGTAGTATTTGATAAGACACAATGATTCTAGAAAAATATTTCAAATTTTCTATATTTAGTAACGGTGGCGGCCATGTTGCGATTGAGGTCATCAGCCATAATTCTTAAAGGGGATCATAAATGTATCATTTAATCCAAAGTTTCGTAGCAGCTGGCTCTTTACAGGATTTTTCGTAATTTTTTTATTGAATTTTTTGTCAAATTTTCTATTTTTGGTAATGGTGGCGACCATGTTTGATGGCGGTTTGGTTCATCAACCATAATGCTTAAAGGGGATCATAATTGTATCATTTACCCAAAGTTTGGTAGCAATTGGCACTTAAACGGATTTTTCACATTTTTTTTATTAATTTTTTTGGGTCAAATTTTCTTTTTTAGTAATGGTGGTGGCTATGTTTGATGGCAGTTGGGGTCACCAACCATAATTCTTAAAGGGGATCATAAATGTATCATTTCACCAAAGTTTGGTAGCAATTGGCCCTTTACAGGTTTTTTCACAATTTTTTTATTTAATTTTTTGTCAAAGTTTCTATTTTTAGTAACGGTGGCAACCATGTTTGATGGCGGTTGGGGTTGTCAACCATAATTTTAAAGGGGATCATTAATGTATCATTTCCCCAAAGTTTGGTAGCAATTGGCCCCTTATAGGATTTTTCAGAATTTTTTAATTGAATTTTTTGTTGATTTTACCCTTATGTTCTATTTTTAAAAACGGCGGCCATGTTGGTTGGTCGGCGTTAACATCGGATACAATTTTGAAACTAGACGCTCTGAGAATGATTGTGGCCAAGTTTGGTTCCAACTGGCACAGTGGTTACAGAGGAGAAGATTTTTGAAAAAGTTAACGACGGACGACGGACGCCAAGTGATGACAATAGCTCACATGGTCGTTCGAACCAGGCTAGCTAATAAATTGGTCATTTTATCCCTGAATGACTTATAATAATAATATATCCACCAAAATAATGGAATCATAACTATGACTGGGACGTCAATCAAAGGCATTATACAGTCTATGTGTCAATCAAGTTAAAAACAAAAACACAAAGAAACAGACCTACATTTGTAGTTCCATTAATTGACAGAATGGGCAAAACGCCACTGTCAAGGCTTTTCCAGATATAACATGTCAGCCGGTTTTACTTGCATAAGAAACCAGGAACAAATTTTAGATAGACCTTGTAATGGAAATACGTAACTTACAAACACAGTTTGAATTGAATCTGCCATTTAAGCTGCTGCTTATAGCTGTGTTTTTTCTGTAACTATAACAAGTAAACTAAATAAACATTTTGAATTTTCAAAAAAACATATTTTTGACCAAAAAATAATTTTGACAGTTTCATGCAGATTTTTCGGTCTAAAACTTGATCTGATTTAATCTTCAGCTCAACGTCTATTTTTAATCATCCGCCTTTAACTCCTATGCGATAAAATTTCGATGTCTCCGGAATTGTGTTTTTCCACATTAAAACTTTAAGGTATCGGGACGGCTACAGAGTTCGTAAACAGAAAATACCGAAATTGTAATTTCATCAGAGTGCTGTAAAATTAAATACAGAGCGATATATTATTCTTATTGAAATACAAAATGTAGTGTTCTTTACAGTTATACTTAGAATTTTCATTTTGTCAGGGTTTTAATTTCGTAATTTGAAAGGGAGCCTCGGTAGCCCAGTGGTATAGATAGTTAGTCATATCTACTATTGTTCACTGACGTGTCAGCCCTGGGGTTGTGAGTCGAGCGGTGCTCGTGCTGAGGTGCGCTCGACTTAATCGACAATGATTGCCGGTTTCCTCGCCCC
>JAOXYI010160575.1:0-18477 GCA_028566495.1 Lithophaga antillarum | reverse complement strand
AAACAACAACTAAAAAAAAAAAAAAAAAAAAAAAAAAAAATCATTCTTGACGCAAAGTCTGTATTATTGCATCTCTAGTTTCCCTAGTTGATATTCCCTATGAAATGGATTTGATTCTCTTAAATTATAAAACATTATTAGATATAATTCATAACAGGATTAAAATTCTCAGACTGTACTACAGAAAAGCAATAGAGTTTGTGGTGAAAGTATTTCGGTATTATTAATGGATTTGATACTGACAGACTTTTACATGAGGATATTTATAACATTGATCTTCGAATTCATTTCCCAAGCTACAATGGAGCCAAAACTCTCCTTTACAAAGAATAAATCTGCTATTAATAATGTTTAAAGTCTTAAAATTACCCATTTGTTTAAACAAAAGGTTAAAAATGCAAGAAAATGACACACTTTAAATTTGTTGAAAACTAAGTAAATGCCTCATTGGTTGTTGGGAACTCCTTCTGGTAAGTTATCACAGTATTTATTAAAGTAGGAAAGAATTTACTTAATTTGAATAAAGCTTTATTCTAGTTGCTAGTTTTGATAAGATGACATATACTAGATATTATGAACTTAACGGAGTTTCCTGTAGAAGGTTGCGTGCTTGAACAAAATATGGCAACAATATCCGGATCAATCTACATCTAAACAGAGTTCTGATAAGTAAAGTAAGAGTGATATTATATATTGAACGTTTGATGCACAATTTCACCTGAACACTAATAAAATATTTCTATCACTACGAAGGATATAAAAATAAGCATGAATATGATACAGAATTGAACAAATACAGTTATGTCCTGGAACGTACAAAGTGTGAAGTATTTTTCAATATATATATATATACATAGCCTTCACGATGGGTGCTGAATGCAGAAAAGAAAAAATCACCTATTCTCACTTCAGTTTTTTTACGTTAATTCGTATAATTCGATCTTCGGTTCTTTTTGTTTCATTTTTCTCTTTTGTTTATATTGATATTGTCTTGTTATGTATGTTGTCATAGTATGTCAAAGTTTCTTGTCTAAAAGTTTCAACTTGTTTATAATTAAACAGCTAAAAACTTCTAGTTCAATAAGAGGTAATTAGTTTATTATTGTAATCATATGGAAAGGATGATGATGATGATACTAGAAGGTGTAGTTGAATTATTCACTTCAATTGTTGAGTTGTGCAATAATTTGATTTAATCTTTATTTTCCCGAATTTCCGCGATGATATTATTATTATGTTTTACGTTAATGTATAAAGTTTTATCTTGTTTCTTTATTTCAATACTTTTGCGAATGGATAAATCGAATCACTTTTAAACGGTCAATATAATACCGTAGTGTTTCGTAAACCGCTTTTCTGAATACGATTTTCAAAGATTTGTTTGTTTGTTTGAGATTAAATGCCACGTTCAGAATTTTTTCTTAAGAATTATTTACAATCTGTCATCTGAACTAAACCAACAACAACCACAAAAAGAGAAAAAAGTTATGTACTCTTCTTGCTAATTTTATAAATTTTTAGCTACCATTTGATAATACCTTTGATATGAAAGATATGCTGAACAAAATATGTAAATATATAAAGGAAAAAAAATAAACAGAAATATTCTAAAAAAACAATTACAAGTAAGTAAATAGCATGGGTAAATGAAGGATAAAAGAGAAGACAAGGATACAGATTATAATATTAAAGGCATGTCTTTAAGGAGCTGAGACACGCAAATTCTGCAATGGTCGACTATTTCATGATGGCGACTGTAAATCTCTCTGAAATTCTGATTAAATAATGATAATCAATATGCTTTGTATTTTAATAGTGTGTTAAAGTGTGTAATCGCGTACAACACAGTTCTAGGTATCAGTTCAACCACCATATCTCTGTTACATATTAATGTTACAATTTGAACAATACAAAAAGGGATAATAAAATTATACAGTTGCGATGAATTTTAACCCAATATCTTTTATCTCAAAGACTTCTTCTTCAGTATGGAAATATACAGAGAATATAATAATTTAATTAACAAATTAATGTTATTCAAATTAGTGATCAAAGTAGTAATAATCGTCTCTGTAACATTCAGACCGCTTTGAAAAGTACTGATTTAAAATTTTTGTTATAATTAAGCGATCAAAGAAAAAAATCTTATTTTACTTTTCTATGATTTCCTTATAAATGCTTATTGTATAATTTATCACAATTCAGTCGGTTTCTAAATTAATTACATGCACTGAACCAGCAAGTTAACGTTGATTTTAAAATGGCGAGAACAACTCTTAGTACATGTACTATATAAATGAAAGCAATATAACCAATTCAAATAATATTTTCTTGATGAGACATTTTAAAACTAAGTGATTATTCGGGGAGATCCCTAGCATTTTAAATGCTTTTACTTACAAATGAAGATTTAAACTATTTCTAGGTGCAAATTCAAACTTATATATCTGTGTATACGTAGATGGTAAAATATTTCCCTTTGACATTAATTTTGGTTGTAGTGTCAATTACATTTCCGCTAAAGTTTTGTCTTATCTGCTTGAATCAGTATTTGTAAAACTTTCACTTGTCTTAGACTCAATCTTTAAGCGATTAAATTTGTAAGATACTTTCTAAAGTTCCTGGTTGTCACCACTATTTTGTTATTTAAGCTGTCCGACAAAATGTAATCTAAACAAAAACCTCATTGTAACGTACTAACCTATTCCAAAATGATAAATGAATGATTAAAGAAACAGATTTGTCAGATTTGTTATCACCGAGTCAAAGTTTATATTAGAAGGGACAGACTGGGAACATCTAAAAGTACGTGGTAGAATTTAATAAAAGTTTAAAATTATTTTTTATAACAAAGGCAATAAGAAATAATAAAAAAGTAAATATAAAATTAATTAAAAACTACGTGTCATTCTTTACCGAAATATATGTGGAGTTGCTGCTCTCGTCTCGTTTGCTGATATCGACTGTTGTTCGCATCTAATAGAATGGTAAAATGAAATTGGTGAGTATTAAAGATGTAGTAGGATAAAAGTAGAACTTAATAATTTTCATTTTTTCTCTTTTGTATATTCCCTGTTTATATTTTTCGTGAGTGGTGTTGAATGTATACATTGTACATGTACTTTAAATTGTACAAAAATGTTATTACTAGCAAATTTGATTAATAAGCAAGTGAATTGCAGACCTAGAAAAATGGTTCTAAACGACTTCCTTTATGGTTCATATTTCCATTTATCTACCTTATGAATTTTCGAAAGAAATAGGGTTCCTTAATGTCAATAGGATTCTATTTGCATAGTGTTTGGCTAATAACATAATGAAACCACCTATTCAAGCTTTATATAACGGTTAATTATGCAAAGTTAAAATAGTTTCCATGTTCCAAAATATTAGATATCTTCCATTATATAAATTTATAATAAGATTCAATATTTCATACTGTAGTGCAAAAAAGAAAGCAATGGAAGTCTAAAACGGAAAGCTTACAGAAAGGTGAAAGTTACCTTGACTTTGATGTAATTATTGGATTTTGACATTGACCGAATTTCAGATAAGGTTACCTATAAATCATGTAAATATGATGACGGTATTTGTAAGATTATTCAGTCATTATTCTGTAATTTGTTGTTAATTGTGCATCTGTGGGAATAAAACAAGTTGCTTTTTTTCCAAAAAGCAATCGTGGGCGCAATTTGATCTATGGGGAAATAATTAATGTTTTTAAACTAGCTAAATTGATGATTTGAATCTGTCGTAATCGTAGCCCCAGTTCTATTCTTATGTCATTAGGTTCCGTAAATAGCATAACCGCATCCGGAAATTGGTTTGTTAATTACTCAATTTTTCTACCAGTCGTAATCGTAGCCTGCAGGCTATGCTAATACGGATCCCTCGTATACTGACACTACCAGTTGCTTTTTTCAGTGATCTCAAGCTTTCTATCTGCTTGTAAAGATAAACAAGAGTGCTTGACAAAAAAATTTTAAGTTAACTTTGATCTTTTGACTTTATGGATCAATAGCGTCCAATATCTTCATATGTCTACTGATGTACCAGGTTTGATCAAAATTTATTCAAAGATTCTAATTCTAGAGTGTCCACATTGATACTAGATTGAAATATATTAACTGACACCATGCGTCCTAGACCTATGACCTACACCCTCCTTAAAATCAATAGTATTTGACAATGTACAAAGTCAAGTCAGAATCCTTTGAAAGATATTAATTATTGAGAATCCACAAGTATATCACTAACTGAAATTTCTAAGTCCAATTGTTATTATGACCTTGATATGAACCAATGACCTTAAATGTCAATAGTGTTGAAGATCTCAATAAGAACTGCCAACACTGTCTATCATCTAAACCGGAAAGACTGGTTTGGACTGGTTCCCTGTTACTATTTTGAGTAAGAACAATATCACTGTACCGGGTATAGGTACCATAAGTTGCTATTTCCCGTACAGTAATGCTGTTTTTACTTAAAATAGTAACAGGGGACTAGTCCAAACCAGTCTTTCCGGTTTAGATGATAGACGGAAGCCAATGAACAATTCTAAGTCAAGAATCTTGAGTGTTCACAAGCTAATTATATACAGACGAAAATTTTCTAGGTCACACTTTGACCTATGATGTGGATTAGAAAGTGTTTACAAGGATGTTATGGACATGGAATTATGGACATATGGTAGAGTTACAATATCCCTTCGCAACTTTGTAAGTGAAGGGATAATTATTGGGTACTCCTCCAAAATATATATGGTTTTAGGGACTTTTTCATCTGTTACTATATATTTCCAATGATCTTGATCCTAGACTTTTCATTTTATTTGTACAACTACCAGTTTCACCCAATTTGTTTCAAATTATCCTCTAAATCTGTATGACAATATGTTAGACCACTGATTTTATGTGACCAATGTTTACAAATGTGTAAAACATTTTCAGGGGCAAAAACTTTTGTAAGAGGTCAATTGAGCATTGTTGTCATATTGACATTTTGGTTGTATGCTGGTGCAGTAATGCATTGTTGTCATATTGACATTTTGGTAGTATGTTGGTGCAGTTATGCTATTTCCCCATAACGTTTCTGTTATTTTGCACAACATTTTCCTTGTTTACAGTTTGACTTGAAAACTTGATGAATGGATGGTTGTTGTTTAATGCCAGGTCAGCAATTTTTCAGCTACATCATGGCGAGAACAAGTTGTATTTGGTGAAATGAACTGAATTCTGCTTTGTACTAGACCAACACGCTGAGCTGAATTTTCATCGTGCTAGCACACTGAAGTAACGGTGTGCAGGAAAACATGCCACCCCACTTGGGACATACTAAACTGACCCCGAGCCAATCAGTCTTTGCACTTACTCCTTAATGCTGTGTGCTTAGTGGGGAAGTCGCATATACCAATTTTAAAGTCTTCGGTTTGACCAGACCGGGATTTGAACCCCAATATCCCGCTAACCATTACACCACCAATGCAGTTGACTTCAAAACTTAAAACCACAAAATTAACCAATCTTTGATAATGTTACAGACAATGGATACTAAGTAATAGCATAAGTTCACATAACAGCTTTTTCCAATTAATAGACGAGATCCATTCACTCTTGATGTATATATTCAGCAAATCGTTAAAGATTCAAAATTTTTATTCATTTTTTTTTAATATTAGAAAGATAATGAAAAAATACAAAACTACTTCTACAGTTAAATATACATGTGTAAATGAAATTTAAAAAATACATTAATATTATGACTAATCTAATTAACTAACTACCTTGAAGTATTAGGACTAGAAAACTTATTTTGATTATAGTTTTGCTAATCAATTTATTTTGCTTCAAATTTTACGGTTAAAATATTAAGGAGGCTTCCAAAAAACATGAATATTACAATTAATCTAACGAACTGAAATTTTATTAAATATTAAAAATAGAAAACCTATTTCAATTGTCGGGATTGTAATGTTGCTAATCAATTTATTTTGTTCAAAAATATAATGCGAATCAGATGTTAAAATTCAACTACCAAGTTAAATTTTCATCAAGTATTGTTTTAACTTTTATTATTAATAAGATATGAATGAAGCAACCAAAGATGCATGAACAAGGATTAATATTATTTACTAACTACTTTTGAACTACTAAGACTAAGCACAGTACTACCTCTACAATTACAATATAAATGAAATTAAAAAAATACATGAATAATATGACTAAACTAATGAACTACTTTTGGACTACCAAGACTAGATAAGGGCTGTTGCAGAAAACTTATCTGGGGGTGTTTGAAGGCATTTGATATTTTTTCTATAGGTTGTTGTACTTGAATTAATTCCTTTTCTCTTGGTGGGTGGTTCTGAAGGAAATCTTATTCTGTGGGTGGTGCTTTCTTTCCAGTAATGTTTTCATGGTTACAAAAGTGAGAAATTTATTTTGAAACGTATCAATACAACAGTTCTTGCATTCTGTAAATTTTTTGTCTGTACAAGGAAATGAAATGCCATTCCATTTCTGTAGGCGGTTGGCATTTACAACCAAGAAAATCAGTGGGTTGTGGTACAAAACACAAATACATTTCCATAGGTGGTGGGATGAAAGAAAAAGTGCCTTCAAACACCCCCATAGAATTATTTCTGGAACAGCCCTAACCTATTTGAATTGTAATACACTAATATTTATTTTGGTTGGTTCATATCATTAGCTAACTACTTTATGAACGGCTAAGATTAAAGGTCATCAATGTTTTAGTGTGAGGTCAATTCTAGGTAGCATCCCTCTTGAGCACAATCTCTCTGATGGTATTGTTCATGATCTTACAACCAATTTGGATGGGAACTAAATTGCAGAACTTATCAACAAGTTCATCCCTGTCAAATGACATTTCCCACTGAATACCTCTCGATTCAAATATTTTTTTGATTTGTGGCAGAAAAATTGCACTTTTTTGCCAGCATAACCAACTCTTTCAAAAAATACAACCCCTCTCAGATATGAATTGCTTGATGATGCAGTAAACTGCCCTTTACAGAGTTTGCATTTCATTAAGTATTTGCCGTCGACCTCAATTGTAATCAGCTTGGAGTTGTTGCATCCGCGCAAGGGACAAGCCAAGTATGGATCCATTTCGAAGACTGCTGTAATTATTCCATTTTCAAGGTCCCCCAAGCTAGGTGCAGCAACATCATCAGAATTTTCGTCATCTTCAGATGATACACCTTCTAGATAATCATCATGGCTAATTATCTGTAAAAAATTAATAAAGGGTTTTATACAATATTTGTATTTGACTTCTTTATTCATGAAATAGATCTTAAGTGCTATAAGTAAAAATGAGAGTTTTATTAATGCAATGAACGTCCTGTCACAAAATTCGAATTAATAAAAACAACGCAGTAATTTCTGAATTTACAGTATGTTTGGGTCTATGTGGATACAAATTGAAGATTTGATTTTCTTTCGTAAATCGTCTCTTTCCGTGTACATGGTGTAAGATGATCTATGGCAGATTACTATGTCACTAACGATCTTCTACAACCATTGTAACAATCTTCCATGGCTGTTGTAACCAATAACATTTGTCAAATTGCGACACGGCATCACAAACATCCAGGGTAAAAACACCTATATGGCATGCTGTCTGGCTTTTCTCTTTCCCATTAGTGTATTTTTTTTTTTATTTTCTATGAAAGAAATAGGTACGGTCACTCTGTCAACACTGAAAATCGTTGCATTTTTCACTAATGTGAGAAATTATCGTTTCATCGGGCTCCACTCGTGAAAAGGCCTGAATTTCTCAAACTCATGAAGGAAACACCAATCTTCAATATGGACTCGTGCAAGAAAAGTTGGGTCCTAGTTTTTTTTTACAGTGCATATCTATTGAAAAAAATTCCACATTAACCAAAAATTTTCAGTACAGAAAGAGGTCCTATCTTTTTTTATTTTTTCTATTACTGAATTCTGGATCTTTACTTTAAGGAAATGTTGGTCCACAGTCGTACTCTCTCTAAAAATCAATACTAATATTTGGCATTCAGAATTATGTATATGTACCTGATATGTAGATGACTGGGTTGTACTAAGCTTTTTTTCCCCATTATAAAGCTTTACTTTGCACTTCGTGATTTTGACCAGCTGGCCAACCTGCATTGTTCCTGCCAAATTTTCCCACAATGCCACACAAACTTTTTCTTTTTTGTCCTTGATGTAAATATCTTGGAAATCTAAGGTTTGGTTCTCATACTCCTTGGTTGTTGCTTCCTCTACCTAAAATTTGAAGAAGAGTTGTGCATAAATAAAACTAATATCTCCAAGGTATAATTATAACCTGTCCAAACAAAGGACCAAAAGTTTTAATACAAAAAGGAATATTACATCCTGCATTCTATGGAAACATTATAAATTCAAAAATGATCTGTTGAAACTCACTGTTCTATTAAATAAACTCATTCAAAGGGTACAAATTCGATGTTGTCGGAACACTGAAATACAAATACGTATTAATACTCTTATCACTACCTTACAGATACTTAATAAATTGGCCATCTTGTTTTTTCTCGCAATTATTGGCAATGCAGTATTAAATCTTCGGACGTGCTGTGTTTGATGACATACCATGCAGAGACTTGATGTTTAATATGATTAAGAATTTCATTTTACTTGCTGTCAGAAACTGCGAGCATTCATTACAGTTACCGGTACCTCATTTTTTGCATGCGATTTTGTTAAGTACTATATTTGTTATTGTTCTGGTATTGTCAATTTGCATTGGGTCCATTCTTATATGATTTTTATAATAAGTCTTTTACCACTTTTGTTTGCTTTTATTTTGCCTTTAATACATGTCTCATGTGCCTGTCCCAAGTCAGGAGTTGTGGTTATTGGTTGGTCTTTGTAAATTTTATTAGTTGTCTTTAGTGTATTTACTTGTATTAACATGTAGGGTTGATGGGTATAATTTTACTTTCATACGTTTTATTTGTTGGGGATGATTTAGGAATCATCACAGAAGGTGGATTCTACCCTTGTAGAAGGCCTTCTGGAGACCTCTTAGATTTTTAATTTTATTCAGTTTTATTTGGAGATGGTGTGTGGTCTCCTCGACACTTACCCCATATCTTTTCTTTTTTCATATGATATATGCACATCTCTATTATATGATAGGTTACTCCACAAAGTTTTATGAAAATCCTTCAAGTAATGTAGGAGGAACTGTAGACAAAGTAATTTGATCAGACATGTGGACAGGATGAAATCGAAAGGCCCCAAGTTGTTTGAGGATGTTTAAGAATTCTTACCCTGACAACCTTTCCTTTAACACCTGTCAAGGTTTTAACAGGTGAGTGTAGAACCATGGATATATCCATATTTGGCTCTCCTGGCAGTTTTGGTGCATTTTTGACAACTTCATCAGGAATCTGGAATCCTTTGCAAATGGCCACCTGTGTACGTTCAGTAACTGCAACATAGGATTGTTTAATCATGACATTGATTAAAATAACTCCCATATCTTTAACAAATTTTGCTCTTTCATCTTCCTTATAAACAGTGCAAGATATAGATCCTGTTTCGTCGGCAAGAATAGTGAAGAACTTTGCCTTAACTTTTCCGGAGGCAGGTTCTATTTCACTGACTTCTAATACTTTTGCTTTCATTGTTGGATTCGCTGGGATATCTTTGCTGTTTGGAGGGATGTTCTTAATTTCTGCAATTGTCAACATCTTGTCTGAAAGAAACAAAATTATTTTTTACTTATGTAAGTATTAAAACATTTTATGTAAAGCAGTATTATTGATAACCTTCAAAAGGAGTGCATCTGCGCTTTTGCTCAGAGTTACTATACACAAGACAAATTTCACATTTTCATGTATGATCATGAAGCTTTATATAAGGCCTGAATTCTCTATATATGGTGCCCTGATAGTTCCTGCTTTTTTATGGTTTTGATAAAAAAAAAAGCTATATACCTACATCAATTTTAAAAATGTACATGTAACACAATTTTTTAGGACGCATACCAAACCATAATACATGAACATGTATATAAATATATATACATAAATGCTATTGTTTTTCTTCAATATTTCTTAACCTATCATATTCAAACACAACATCCAAAAATGGTTTTATTTTATCAGGGTTAAGGGAGATAAGAAAAAGTCCATTTAAAGTTCTTACTCTACTTAAAGCTACATAAGACATTGATCTCTGAAAGACATCATCACCAATTGAAATAACTGCCTTGTCCAATGAAGCACCTTGAACCTTATGTATAGTACATGCCCATGATGGTGCAAGAGGGAAGTGGTCTCTTATTATAGATCTTCCCTTGTAATGGTATTCTTGACAAATAGGTTCAATTGGAATAGAACTATTTTTAGACTGATTTTGTAGAATTTTACCAATATTTTCATCATCAAATTTGACATAAATACAGGTTGGTTCACCAGTCTCATCGTTAATTGTAATATTCTGAACATACCCCATTGCTCCATTTACCAATCCTTCCTTAGTGAAAATATTTCTTAATAACATTATTCGAGTTTTTTTAGAAAAAGTTAGTACTCTATGTAATCCTCCTGCATCTCTATCATCATCTGGTATTAAATCATCTGTAACATTTTCACTTTTACTTCCAAAATCACTTTGAGAAAAGTAATGATGTGCTTCTACTGAAAATTTAGTTTCTTTAATCATTTTTTGAATCCTATCATTGTGACATTTAACCTGATTATTTGTTGGAAACAAATGTAATATGCTTGTAGGCTCAATTGGTATAGGATGAATTATTCTACTGCTTAATTTTTTAACATCTTCCTTGCTCAACAGACCAACACGAGCTCTGTTTAATAAATTTGCATACTCAATATCCTCAATTTGTCTTACATTCTCACTTAAAAAAAATGGTGTAAACAATTTCCACAATTCTGTATTTTTAAATGCATAATGTCCGCGGACCGGTCTTAATTGATAAAAATCACCTACAACTATCATATTAATGCCACAAAAAGGTTTTTCGCAATTCTTTATTGTTGATAGTCTTCTATGGATATACTCCAATGTTTTTGCACTTACCATAGATATTTCATCAATAATTAAAGTATGAATATTGCTGTAAATTTGTCGCAACATTTTTAAAGTTTTAGCTGACAATTCTAAATACTCTGCTTCTTTCCCATGCTGTACAGGTAATCGCAATGCATTATGCAATGTTCTACCATTTATATTTCGCGCAGCTGTTCCTGTTGGAGCACAAATCATAACAGGATCAACTCCAGAAATACTAGATGTACAACAGCGTAACCACTCTATTATAGTTCTAACACAAAAAGATTTTCCAACTCCAGCACCACCTGTGATAAAAATGCATTTTTGTGAAAATGAACCGTCTGCTTTTTTAGACTGATAATGAGACATCAAAAACTGCATGACTTTTTTTTTGGCAATTGGTCATTTTGTTTATTTGAGTTATAATGTCATTTTTTGAGAAAGTGCATACACTCAGCTCATGCAAATCAATATCATCAGAGCTATTATTAGTATTTGAAATAAAATTTTCCAAGGTCTCATTACTGTTTTGTGTGCAACTGAATGACATGTTTGCTTCCTGTTCATTTGTATTGCAGCAATCAATAATATCTGCGGTTGCAGGTGTAAAGGATGCTTCCAATTCTATTCTTGAGCATCTTATGAAACGTACTGCATTTTCTATCTCATCAATGAATGAAAAAGATTGGAGAAATTCTAGGGACATACACTTATGCTTAGCCATAAAAGCATCTTTAGCACTTGTTAACTGCCCATTTTCAACACTTAAAATGTCATTTTCTTTTCTGTGAGGCAAGAAACATAACAATAAACTATAAAAATATGAGTCTGTAGCAATTGACAACTTTGGCAAACGCAAGATTAAAGATTTTTCTCTTTTACGCATATAAATATTTGAAAAGGGATCTAAAAGTTTAATTCGGATGTTAGCTCTTGGTGTTAATTGAACAGGCATTTCACATTTAACATACCACATAGCAAACTCGTAAAAACAACAATCTTCATAAGAATATGGCCTTGACCTATAGTAGTCCAAAATATTGGGACAAAATATATCAGTACTATTTTCAGGCAATTCATCGCGATCCTTTTTAGATTTTAAAATCCTATATCTAAGTTCTGGAGGTTTTGTATTCAGTAATAAAACAGTGCGACTACTATGTATTAAATGTAAATCACTCAACCTGTATGCAGCTTCTTGCGCACTCAGTCTTCTATTTTTTAATACACAGCAACCGATTTTCAGTAACCTCTTTTTCTGGGGTGTATCTTCTGGCATATTTGCTATCAATTTTGATAATGCTTGTTTTAAGTCCTCTGGTTCTGATTTACAAAGATAAGCACACACATAATATGCAGCAGATTCTGCATTGCCAATAACTTGAATATCCATATTTGCTTGCCAGTGAAGTAAGATAACTTCATTGTAAGCATTTATATATGAATCTCCTGCATTTCTTGCAGTTTCATAAAATCGTCCTTTGACGGATTCAGAAGAAATATTTATATTTGATAGTAACTTAGTTTTATTGCATACTCGATAAGGAAAACCAAAACGGCATCTTCCAGATTTGTGCAAGCAATAATGCGTGTGCTTGTGAGTTTGATATTTTTTAACCAATGATGCAACTGGAGACTTGTTACCTGGGACTTTGGTACTTATTGTTTTATCAATATAATTGAGAAGCTCGTTCTGACTGGAATAAATGTTTTTGAAATTTTCTATCCAAAAAAAAATGTGAAAATGTGGACTTCCCCTATTTTGAAATTCAACACGAGCAAAATAATCAACAACCTTACCAAGTGGTAATTGTTTACTGTTGATAACATGTTTAAGAAGTGCCTTGAATCGTCGTTGAAAGTGTAAAGCTGTCATATATGGATCCTCCTTTACAAAGTTTAGACCGTTTTTTACCAATTTTGCATCCTCAAATGAACACTTATTTAATGTCATAAAAAGTTCAGGCCAATGCATGTCATTTGCCGATAAAGTAACAAATAAACTTGGAGGACCTAACTGCTTAAACATTGCTAAAAGGTTAAGTAGAGTATTTTTCCAGTATGCAGCTGTTCCTTTTATATTTTTCATAAACATGTATGAATTTTGGAGCAAGTCAGGATTTTGACTTATATTATTCAAATCACTTACTGTTATTTGAGAATTGTTATTAGCATTCTTTCTCATTCGCATATGAATGCTTACTGAATTTTTCAATCTTAAAAACTCACAATAGTTTACACCATGCAATAAATAAGTGATGTCTTTTCGAAATCGTCCGTCAAAATATTTTAGCCTATGTTTGAAATAAAAACATGCGCTTATATCTTTTTCACGCGCAGTTTTGAAACCATTAACACCAAAAGGAAATAAATGAGGAAATGCACTTTCTTCACCATTTGGAATCTCATATGCAGTTACTGGTTCCTGACATTTTGGTAATTTTATATGAGGAGTTTTAGTGGTTATCAAATCAGCAATATCAACATCTGGTGGAGTGTAATCAATAGGGACTGCACCATATTGATCAATATTAAGCAGTGAAACATTACTATCCTCTGTGACATCTTCTGAGCAATATTTATCGTTGAAATTTAAAATCACATCTTCATACAGAATGTTATTTTTTTTAACCAATGCAAGGCATGAAATACCTTTTGTTGACGTATCAAATGAGTAGGTTTTACATCATTGTTTTCTCCGTAAGACATTGTAAAAATATTTGATTCTGAAATTTTACAAGGTAAAAGATTAATATTTTTTTGTAGAGAAACAGGGAAATCAATTGCTAAGCCTTTTTCAGCAAACTGACCTCCAGGTAAAATGATAACAGTTAAAAAAATATGAATTTTACTTGTAAGTCTTTTTTCCATTAGTGTCATTTTTTGCAAACATTCTGGTATTAGTCCAGGATGAAGACTGTTTCCATAAACACTGACACATGGTAAATTATTTGTTTTTAGCTTAGAGCAACAGTAATTGCATACTTCATTATTCAAATTTACTTTGGCTTTTCGTGTTGCATTGGTTTCCTTGGTTATATATTTTACCTCATTATTGAATAAAAATACATAACAGCACTGACATGTGTATAATGGTTGCATCTCTACTTCATACCTATACAACTTATTTTGCAGATCAAGATTCGAGTTAAAGGTATTGTTTGTAACTGAAAATGAAGTTTGTATAGTTTCAATGTTTGCAATACTTGTATTGCCTGTAAAATTTGCATAGTTCTCATCATCATCAAAATTTTTGTATAATGAATTTTCAATTATCGATTTCTTTTCAGTATCACTCTGTTCATGATCAATAGTATAATATGTTTTTTTCCATCTTTTCCTTAAATTAAAATCACAGCTGTAACTATGATCAGTTATAAGATCTAGAAATGGTGTTTCATGCCGTCTCTTTCTACATACATATGTAATTTTTTCTTCACTTGTATCTATATTACAAGCTACATGTACTTCTTTGTCTATTGTTTTTTTTGCAAGCTCATTGCGTTCATTTATTTTGTTTAGACTTTGAAGTAAAGTATCCGATACATGTAATTGCACATCATCTGAATTGGATAATACATGTAAAGTAACATCTTCTTTATTTAATAAAATTTTTTTCAAGCATTTGTTATCTATAACATTTGCATTACCATTGCCAAAATTTTCATCAGAATTCAAATATTGCATAGATCTATCACTTTTATTTTCATATTCAAATGTTTCATTTTTGTCCAATAAATATTGCACATCATCTAATTTGTTGGATGATATTGCATGATCTTGTTGAGTTTTGCAAAATACATCTTTTTTGAGATAATTGTTTGTATCAATTGCATTACCACTGTCAAAATTTCCATTTGAATGCAAATCTTGCACATCAGTTTTACAATTTTTTTTGCCAGAGTCACATGTTGCAGTTCTAGTTGAATTAAAATTATTGCAATTATTGCCTTCCATAGAAGGAATAACTTCACTTGCTTCAAAAATAACAGGGGACAAATTAAAGACAGACCCATAATAATTCATATGAAAATAAGTGCAAAGAGACTGTAAGGATGAAAATTGCAAGAGAACTGCATTTCCTTCAGAATGAGCCACACCTGAAATATCTCTAGCATGCGAATCAAATACATAGAAGTAATTGTTATTGTAAAATATTGCTACAGTTAAACTATCGAAAGTGCCAAGTACAAAATCTGAAATTTGAAAACTGGTTTCTAACCCGTCATTAAAGGCAACATCATTAAATTCATTACCATTGGAATGACTTCCAACCATTCCATAGATCATGTCATAATACACTACAAAATTCAATTCGCGGTCACTTATTTGTATCATTGACGGCAATTCGTGTGCAGACAGGAATGTATAAGGCTGAATACCTTGTTCATAAATAATACGTTCATAGAGCGCATCTCCATTTAAAATTATATGGTCTAGATGCTCTGCGTTCCAGTTATTTGGATTAACTCTACTACATGCATCTTTGGTGTTCAAAAAGATAGACGCTAATGCAAATAAGGCTATTGCTGTGCATTGGGCACCCGCAAATGTAAACATGCCGTTTCCTTGATGCAAATTTCCCATTACTGACTTTCGCACCATTTTACATAACACCTAACTTACGGATATTTGACTTGTTTTCTTTTTATAACAATTAAATAAATAATATACTTACAATAACAGTCACTTCAATCTCTGTGTCAGGCCACACTGTGTCGACGATCAACGAGACAAAGAACGCGCTGGCTACAACGAGCCTACGATGAGGCCATCAAGGGAAAGCCCACAGGACGCAAAAAAATATTACGACCTCAAAAGCGAAAGTCCCGCTATAAATCAATACTACGTAAAATTAATATTGTGATACATATTATTTATCTCCTTTTTTCTTGCAAATAAGATCGAACAGTGCGTAAAATGCAATAAACGCCAAGTAACTTTCTTAGGTAACCTTTACCAGTGTTTACCGACCAAAATACGGATTGAGAGGATCAATTTAGGGATACTTTGCAGGGATTATTATTTCAATCAAACTCTGTTTCCTGCAGTCGATTTAAAACAATTCAAAACATTTTTTTACTACATTTACACATTTTAATATTATGTACAGCAAGGATTTCCTTGCGTATTACACACACGATAGATATTTATTGTGCGATATTTAACACCCTACTGTACCTGTGTTTCTGCAAGTCATGTTGTCGTTTACTAATCAGGTGACCTATTTCCCAGTCTGCATGGCTTTATCAGCTGATTGACCGATATATTTGCGGATCTAACCCATTCATAAATAACACACACATTTCTCAATTAATTATTTTATATGTTTATGAATTTGCGCCTCGTGAATTTAATTTTGACATTAACTAACATGATTAACGTTTATTTATATATTGTAACAGCTGAAGTCTGCGAATATCTTTTTGTCTAAGTTGCAAATAACATTAGTAATATCACACAAGATTTAATCACCGGATGTAAAATAAATATTTGTGATTGATGCGAGAAAGTTACGATTACCCTCCTTTGAGGTACATTCCCATAGATTGATGCGAGAAAGTTACGAGGTCCCCCCATTGGGGTACTTTCCCACAATGCATCATACTCCATTGCATCCTGTCTAACCTCTCCAATACTAATTTCGTGGTCGCTAATGCGCCCACGCAAAAAGGATAAACAGAACTGCGATTTTACAAAGAATAATGTGGGGAAAGTGGAGAGTATATAAGTAACAAAAGATTTTGGTGGTCAGAGGTTAGTTTACAATAAAAAAAATGGGGCTCAACACCATCGAAACATTGTCATGGTAATGTTGAAGGACAATATTGAATTTGTGTGTTAAAATAAGTTACAGTGCATGTTTTTGTCATCAAATTTTGGCGATGATATATTAATATTGGGACATACAGTAGAAACTGTCTTGAGACACCATTAATGTAAGAACATCCTGTTTTCAGTGCGAGCGAAATTGTTTCAGACTTGACCAGACCAAGTAATCTTTTCTGTTCTGTGTGGACCAGACCAAGTACTCTTTTCTGTTCTGTGTGCAACTAAACGTCCACAATATTTTTATGAACCAAATGAAAATATATCTGACATTTGTTTTGAGAGACGACTACACAATACTTATATACATTATATACTCTTCAAAATTCATATAAAATCAACATGTTTTGAAAGGGCAACAGTACTGTCTTGAAAAATAGAAGGGTTGGTCTTTCAAGACAGTTTCTACTGTACTAGTATAAATTCAATTTTTCCAATGTTGCATTAATAAGAAAACGATATAGGACATCCATTTTTACCAGTATTTTTGTCCCCCCGCCACAGTACGACGCGGGGACTTTACTAATGCTTGGCGTCCGTCCAGATATCTTGTTACTTGCGTTCTGCTGGTGTCATTTCTCCATGGATTCAAATCAAATTTTACTGAAGCTTTATATGGACAGTATTACACTCAGATTCAACCGTCAGAAATTTTCAACACCAATTATATGAGTTACTTGCCTTGGAAATGTGGAAATTGACCCCTAAAACCTTGTAAGCGCTCTACTGGTGTCATTTCTCGATGGATTCCAATCAAATTTATACTGAAGTTTTATATCAACAATATCTCAATCAAGTTTGAAAACCAGAAATTTCAGCACTGAATATAGGAGTCTATTTTTAGGAAAGACGACACTTTTGCAGACAATATTTGTTAAAACGAAATGCTTTTTAGTGGAAAGGGGGACCATGGAACTCGTGTATTCTACTTTTGTCCACCATAATAATATCTAACTATATTTCTGCTTGGCTTATAGTATATAGAAATATTGCATTTCATGTGTTATGGGATTATTGCACGAATATTAGTGAATATTGCCCCCAGCAGAATATAATATGGCAAGAGCTAGCGAGTGCAATATATATTCTGCAAAAGGACAATATTCACCAATATTTGTGAGATAACGTTTTTATTACCGGTATAGCAAAGAGGGCAAAATTTGAAAAACCAATCTTTTGATTATTGATGACGTCACAAATGTAGGATAATAGTTAGTGCAATATCAGTTATTTTAAAGGCTGTACATGCACAATAGATCAGAATAGTTGTTCAACTTTAATATCTAATGCTGAAGTGATATGGGTACATTTATAGATCTATATTTCTGAATGTACAATCTTCTGTAAGAACAAATTCTATTTATTTTAATCATCTTAGATATTGTATGTACTATTTCTTTCATATCAAACCCAGTCTTCCTTAATGCTGTTGGTAAAATGAACAAATATATACTTCTAATACCCATACCCAGTTGTCCGGCACAGGTTATTGAAGAACTAGTAAATGTATAAATATATGTTATGAATTATCAAACTTTTTCTTGTGATGATATTTAATATTTTATATATTTTTAATATTTAATGCATTATTTGT
>JAOXYI010160355.1:0-11493 GCA_028566495.1 Lithophaga antillarum | reverse complement strand
GTTTGGGTCAACAACCATTATTCTTAAATGGGATCACTGATGTATCATTTCCCCAAAGTTTGGTAGGAATTGGCCCTTTACAGGATTTTTGAGAATTTTTTAATTGAATTTTTTGTTAATTTTACCCTATGTTCTATTTTTAGTAACCATGGCCATGTTGGGTGGTCGGTGGGAACATTGGATATAATTTTGAAAGCAGACATCCTAAGTATGATTGTGGCTAAGTTTGGGTCTAATTGGTCCAGTGGTTTCAGAGAAGATGATTTTTGAAAAAGTTAAGAATGGACAACGACGGACGGAAGATGGACGCCAAGGGATGGCAATCGCTCACATGGTCCTTTCGACCAGGTGAGCTACAAATGAATTGATTACACAAAAGTGGTACCCTCTTTTCCCAGCCTGCCATTTCACTATACTACAACTTAGATTTGCACTATGTACAACCCAGCCAAATATGACCTTATGGAGAAAACATTCGAAAGATATCAAAAATTAAAACTATAAATTGTGTCTGTAAGACATAGATCCCCAGCCCTATTGTTCAGCAAGACTGAACAGGTATCCACCAATAAAGTTCACTGCTATATATTATGTTTAATACCCAAGAAACAGACTTAACCAGAGTCGCTCAAGAGTAAAATGTAGGTCATGGTAACCCAACTGTTCTGACTACTACCCAAGATGTATCTACTGATGAAGTTTCATTGATATATTATGTTTAGCGTAAACACAGAACTTAGCCAGAGGCAATGAAGCACAATATGTGTCTTAACTTCATCCTGATTTGTAGAAAGTTTAGAACTATTCAAGATGTATACACACATAAACTAACACTGTAGTACAAGTTAGCACCACAGAAATGAATCTATGTGAAAATTTAAACTGGAGTTCATTATACAGAAAATAAATGTCGGAGCAACCTAATTGTTGTAGTAAAGTTTGGAACTGTCCAAAAGTATCTGGTACATATGACATTCATAAATGTACCACAGGAATAGGCCTATAAGCATAAATTTAACAAGATTAGCTGAAGTGTAATAAAGTCAAGGTAACACATTACTGCAGGTTAGTTTATACCTGTTACAGATCTATCCACACACTGCTGTACATGTTCTAGTACCAGAGAACATGTACAAGTGCAAATTAACCAAGACCAATGCTAACTTTGTTTTGGGAAAGAGGATATATAGAACGGTTCGAAAATTCTGACACTCTCTGGTGCAGTGCAAATACTTCTGACCTAAGCTTAAGTTTGACCTCTAATATTAAGTAAGGAGGTGACAGTCATCAGAATCATGATCATCAAATTCCATCTCCTCAGGTGGTAGTACAAGTACTATAATTTTGAAACCTTTGATGTAATTTATGCTGCAGTGCAAAAATTGGTTAATCTAGAAGTTTATTTATTTATAAACGAAGACGTGTATTGTTGCGACACCACCTCCGGAAATGATGTTGTGCAAGTTTGGTTTTGAGACGATGTTGCTGAATTTAGTTCTCTGTCAAGGAGTCATTTTCTTGGATGAAGTTAATGTGTTCAGTACACGATCCACAGCCTTAGCAGCACCTTTTTCTACACCTTTCTCAGCAACATAAGTGTCAGCAGACAACGCTTTACTCCTCAGTGTTTTCGCAGCTGAAGAGGTAAACATCCGTCCCAACAAGTTGGTTGCAGTGTCAAAAAGACCTCTACCACCGTAGGCGTACTTCCGACGATATCCTGTCTTCGTTTCTAGCATGTTTATTTATAGGAGGTTGTGATGTGCTGTCTCGTACTCATCATCGTTGATCCATCCTTGTCGTTTCAACGCATGGAGGATGGCTACAATCTCATTTCTCACTCCATTGTTTCCAGCTATGTAGGAGGCAGCGCGATGATCTAATCTATCTAACAGTTGGTCGGAATCTGAAGGTAGACAAACTGTCTGCAGTCCGCTACCTTGCACCTCTTGTTTGTATATGTGTGAAACGATGTTCCTCCACTTGTAACCTCCACTGGATTTAGGAGTTCTGAAGAGAACATCATTACCTTGATACAGTGCACCGGTATTTTTCATGATTTCAGCATACTTATCAAAGTCATCGGCCTCAAATGTCTCAGGTCTCTCCCTAACAATGACTTCCCACTATCCGGGCGTTCCTTTGTATCGCACACCATCCACAAAGATGTCCCCGTCAAAGGTGACCAGTTTGTTCCCGATGAGGATGTCATTGTCTTCAGATCTCAATCAAAATGTATGATCTGCCTGTATACTCAGGGCGATATATTTTCGCGCTCTGGGTCATAGAATTGTGTGAATGCTTGTTTGATCGATGGGTTATCAGACTCTGCAGGTGGGGGTAATGCAGGCAGTTGGAGAAAGGCGTGAGAAAGGTATTGTTGGAATATTCTCGATCATCTTGCTGATCTGAGAAACAGTTTTCTTTTGCGCTTCTACAACGGGTTTGAAAAATTTGGAGAGATCACGGCACAACCCTTGTTTCTGAAGACGCTGTTGTAAGTTGCGCGCTTGGATGTTGCGTTTGACATCGTGGTACTCCTTAGCAAGAGCTTCGCGCTGCTTAGGATCGGAAACTGTAATGAATGACATAGCTATTTTATTTACAGAGTTTGTTCGAACGTCTCTAAGTGTTGAAACAAACGTTCCCTGAGCGTTGTGACGAACGCTCCATAGTGTTGAAACGAACGATATGTAGTGTTTGATTTCGAGCACATAATGTAACATCATCTCTACATGTCTTCAAACATTGTTTACCAGTTTTCAAGATGTGCTGACAATGTGATATCCCTGAAAGGCTTAAGTGTCTAAGGCATATGTCTTCATTCGGTTTACATTGTTGAGTACATTAATGACCTCTGCTTGTCTTTTATTCACATTGGTTTTGTTGGGTTTTAACTTTATGCGCATTTCTACCCAATATACTGATATCATTGCAATACGATCGTTAAACTTTTCAGCATCACATTTGGCACAGTGTAGTTTATGTTGATATAAACGGTTCCACTCATGCTTACACATGCATTTACAAACGTCCTCATACATGTGATCCTCTTGAAGAAGTTTCATGTAATGTTCTACGATGCAAGTATAACAAATGTCTCTCCAGTCTTCTATCTGATTCTTACATGTGCAAACTCCATCCGACTTTCTCTTAACCGATCGATGTGATTTTCCACAGAGCACTAAATACAAATATCTTCCCAATGCAACCAACATCCTCCCAACTCTGCAAATCTCAGATATTGGATATAGTCTTTGTCGTTTGCTTTCCCTTCCAGTTCATACTGACGTTTCAGATGAAAATATCTATAAGATTCCATTCCTTGTATTAGTATCTAAAATATCGTATATCTTTATGGTCTGTACAACTCGTCGAATTTGCTTCGGTATTTTCCATCCGAATTAGTGCTAGCTAGATCGGTGGTTACGAATCCATAAGATTTGGACCAGCAATATTGGCACAAGGTTTCGAACTGCTCCTTGGTGAGATCAGTACAATGATCTCGATGGATGTGGTTCTTAGCGTCTTGTGGAAAGAGACAGATAAAGTTAGAGCTTTCTCTAATGGTCTGTCTTGCAAGTTGGAAGTAGTTCTGACATACGTAAAAACAATCGATATTGTTGTGTCGTCCTCTGACGTAATAGTCTTCACAATTGTTTTGTTTGCTCAACATGAAGTCATCGAATACATCAGATTATTACGAGTCATGTCGAGTTCGCGCGGATCTGGAACGTTACCATCTTGTTCGAAGAAGAAATTGTCGATGCCGCTAGGTTGTTTTGGCTGATCTAATGCATTGACAACATCGATCAATGAATAAGGGCATTTTGTTTTGTGAGAGGAGTTCACGTATGTCTTCTTTCGAAAATCCCTTCTCTACCTTCTCTAACGCCGTCGTAGAAGCTGATAGATCGGATGGTGAAGCGATTTTCCGAAGACGTACAGACGATCGTAATCCAACCATCCCGATCGAAGAAGAAGGTTATTCAACAACATTGTCTTAACACATTTTGACTTCTCAATGGTTAGACCTGTTATCGACTTCTGGAGAAGGAGATAGTGGTTGTGCCTGGCCACCACAGCTTCATTGTACGAGATGTCCTCAACGTTCATTTATTTGAATAAAAGGATGATCCACTGCGCGAGATGCAAAAGGAAGTCAGAGATGAGGAACGTCCAAGAAATCGTGACCAAAAACGGGCGACGGCGAAACACTGGAACTTTTTATTATTAGTAGTAGTAATTTTTTGTAAAACTACAGTGTACAAATATCATATAAATTCAGTAATACAGTTTAAGGTTCGACAAAAATATAAAATCATCATATTAAAGTAGTACGGTACATGTACTAGTATATAATACTTATTTTCATGTTTATGGCTTTGGGAAAACTAAATAATAATAATAAAACTATCAATGCTAATCAAATGATAATCATGATATAAAATAAAGCTACATCAAGAATGCAAAAATAAATAAACAGATAATTAAATAAATAAATAAAAATGAAAACTAGTTCCATTACAGATTTTCTTTGAACTTTCCATTCTTCTCTAAATACGTTTAGTTTATCTTTCAATAAATATATGTATTCCAATATTTCTATCTCTTTTTCAAAAAACCTTGAAAAGATTGCAAGGAATATTTATATGAAATAGATTGTGTAACCTTAATGAAACTAATATAATATTTTGCCAATAAGATACAATAATTTAAAGTCATATTTTCAGAAAGTAAATATCCAAAAATTGTGCAATCTTTTGTCAAATCTAATTTGTCATCAAAAACAATACACCACCAATTTGCAAACTGTTTCCAAAAATTTTTATTTCTTCACTTTCATAAAATTTGTGTTTAATAGTTTCTACAGATTTACACTTAGCACATGTGTATCCACAATTCCATATTTCTTAAGTAAATAATTATGAGAGGCAATTCTGTACAGAATTTTTAAACTGAAGAGCATGAAAACAGAATGTTCTGAAACCTATATGGAAACATGCCTCCCATGCAAAAACCTCGTTTTTGTGTTGGGGACCGAGTCAGAAGCACGAAGAAGAAGAAAACGTTTGAAAAAGGATACACCACCCGCTGAAAAGAAGAAGTGTTCACCGTCTCCCAAGTGTTTAACACACAACCTCCAACCTATCATCGCAAGGACGTCGATGGTGAAGAAATCCAGGGATCCTTCAGCGAACCCGAACTCCAACACTGACCAAGACATCCACCGCATCGAAAAGGTCTTGAGGAGGAGAACCAAATTGGTGTGAAAGAAGTGTTTGTCAAATGGGTGGGTTATCATATGTCATTCAATTCCTGAATCAAACAATCGTACATGCAATAGCCAAAGCTTGCAGTAATCTTTTTAGTCTTAATCATCACCAAGACTGGAAAGATTGTGAAAAAAATAACTTATGAGTTAACCAGTGGTACGATGCCATCTACTACTATCTCTCGCTTTGTCCAAAAAAGAGGTCGTTGATTCAAATTCGTATTAGTAAATTGAGAAGGTCAGTGAGCACAAAAGCAACATCAGTCTTCAAAGACCCCGATGTTGCTGAAACCCTGTGTACTATTCACGACAAATATGTTGTTGTTCCTACAGATAAGGCCTCAAAAAACATCGTCTTCATCTGCACAAAATATTGTATTGAGTTTTTAATGACAGAATTAGGCATTGATAGCTCACAAGGCAATCGTACATATACAGCTACTACGCTTTCAAAAGAGTCTTGCCAATTTTTCCTTTAATGAGTGGCTTATCAGCTTGTTTTCCCTGTGGAAGAAAGGCGAGAGAAAACCAAAGGCGCAAATTATATGATTCTGCATACCTAGGTCAACGTTCATCTTACCCTTGTTGGGGGAGACGCATTCTAACTTATCCACTTTGTCTCCCAATTTTTTCTCTAGTTCTTTGATCGATTTATCATATTTCCTCTCGGTGCGTTTCATTTCCATCGTCGTTTGATTATACTTGGTTCGTAACGTATCGACTCCCTCCATGCTGTCTTTCAGTTCTTGATTGACCCACCGCCTTGTTACATCATCTGAGTTGCTTTCGGGAGGTCCCAGGTTGTTGATAAGATAATCTCTCATGTCGCGGGTTTGACGAATTTTCGATAGAGTTGTACGTTTCTCTCTTGAAGATCCGAACTTATCTACCATGTTATTTATTTACTAGATCAACGCGAACACCACTTCGTCAAACTTCCAACCCTCTGCCAACAACTTCGGAACGTACAAGCAAAAGTGCCCGCACACCATCGACCCGCGTTTCTGTAGTTCATCCGTGTTGTAATGAATCACAGGTCGTAAGTACTCAGTTATCTCGTTGGGAGGCTGGAGTCCGTAAGGGTCAAAGTACACCTTTGTCGACCTGTTCTTGAACCAGCACGTCAAGTGTGTTTCAGGGCCCCTGACAGTGTCATGGTTTAGGATACCGCATTCGACGGCACACGGTTTGTTCGGCAAGTCGTCTCGCATGAACACTCCCTTGAAGTATGAGATTTTCAGGTCTTTTACAGCATTCTCGAGTTCCACTTTGGACAGTATCTTGTTGGGGAGTATGATACTGGAGATCCTGATTTTTTACATTTATTTGATAGTGTCCATGAGCAAGCGTGTGGACCCCGTCTGATATGATGTACCGTTTGTGGTCTTTGGCTGCCAGTGCAACTTTGTTGATCTCCTCGGTGAAGATATTATGTAGATGACTTCTGATGATGTTCATCAGCTTGTTAATCTCCTGCTGCGTTTTGAGACAGGTCTTGTATTCGTCGAAATTGATGTTTTGCTTGATCACATTCTTCTTGATCCCTTAGCCTTCTTGGTCACTTTCTTATCTACCTTGTAGTCATACATCTTCGCCCGAAGACTTACAAACTCAGTTATCGGTTTGCCTGCCTCCCTACTCATCCTTGAACATCCCGATGACCTTCTTGTTCACAAGTGTCGCGATTCCCAGTGGATGCTCGTTCGGATAATTTGCTGTGTCGAACTTGTCCTGAACGTGTAGAGCAATGTCTTTGTACAAGTCCTCCGTCTGAATTTCGTAGGCCAAACTGTCGGTGTCAGTAAACAAGAGTTTGGCGTTGTTACCGCACATTTTCCGTACAAAGTTGTAGTGGAAGTCAGACATCAAGGTCTTTGACAGATCCAAGATGCAGCTTCCCAGATATGCTGGTTTGTCGAATTTTAACTTTGTCTTCTTCATATGAACCGCCACCAGGTAATCAGTGAAGATAGTTCGTCTGTCGATTTGTTCACGAGTTTCAACGCCTGTTTTTCTGTCGTCATTAATTTCACATCTACTCGCTTCCGGTTGTTCTCCATAGTCTTGCCAAACACCGAGTTATTCATTAGTTTGAAAAAACTTGTAATCATCGGGGGTTAAAATTTCATCTATGATTTCCGGTTTTACCCATTCAAAGTCTCATGATGGTAAGGGTGTGTCATCTCTCACCCATAAAGATTGTTAGCATCTAAGTAGGTCAGATACTTGATCGGTAGAGTTTTGTCGTAGCCATTCAAGTATGGGTTGTGGTCTTACCATGTCGATGTGCAATCATGACTACACCACCTCTCATACCTCTCTCAAACATAAGCAACACGTCGATGTCAGACAGCAATTCTAGTTTAACTCCAGTTGCTTTGAGAGCTGCATCGTATGCAGCTCCTGGTGGTGTTTAGTACCACATCGGATCTAGCTGATAGTTTGCCATACAAACGTCTCTGAAGTTCTAAAACATGTCCGCCAGAAGAAGTACACCCGATGATAGGTAGATGTTGTGATAGTCGCGTAGAGTCTCACACCCGAAAGTTTCAAACACATTCTGCGCATGAGCATAATCTTCATCACTAATGTCTTCTCCGCTAAGTTTGCTGTAAAAGTCTTGTTTAGCTGGTAATTTAGTTTCCTCCAACTTCTTTGCACCATCCACGTAGTTGTAGGGATAATCCCCCTTTCTTAGCAGCAACTCATATTGTTCGCCACACAACTTCTTTACTGAGCTGAACTGGTCTTTCGCTAAGTTCTTTGCCAAGGTGTCTAATGAATTCGGCATGAACCTGAAAGAATCTATAAATCTCATTTCGAGTTCACCTACTTTCTCTGAAAGGCTTATGCATTTCTCTTCGGTATTAGGTATGCAGTTGATCTTACCTTCACCGAATCCTACTTCATTGATGAACAGATGAGCATCATATCCAGTCAAGTTATGAAACGCTATTGGAACGAACCCTGGAAGTTTATAATCCAAGTTGCATACATCATGAGCTGCACCACGATATTTTCCTGTGAGGTGATCGTGATCGCGAACCTTGTCACATTTCAATGCTTCACCACAGATGTGACAGTCAACGCTAGACCTATAATGTGCGTTGTCTTCTTGCGTCGTCTCCATGGGTTTCTTGTTCTTGTAAATCTTTCCTATTTCTATCACTTCACGTTCCATGCATTTCACGAATTCCTTTGCTGCGTCATCCCCCTGATACAAGACTGGTTGTGTGTAATCTCGCATACTTAATGAAATAGTAAAATTCCAAAGGTGTATGACACTGGTACTGTCTGGTGTAAGCCTTTGATGGGTCAGGTTGACATTTGTCCATCTTTTCGACAAAACATTCAAAATCTGCGTAGATGGTAAATGGAACTCTCACTGATCGGTTGTAATTGGTAAAGTTTACATATGTTCCTTCTTATGACAGGACTATCTTCACTGGCTTCTTTCAATCACAATACTCAAGGTGTTTGTCCACGATATCTTGTCTAGTAAAGTGTTCAAGCACCTGCGGCAGGGGAAAAGTTCATGACTGTCTGAAGATACCTGTGAACCCAACAGCCGTGAATAAGGTCTTAACCGAACAGTAATGTCGTTTTTCATCGTTGCTCAAAAACATAAGATCTACTTGCTTTGTACCTGTGTTCTCTGATATTCTCGATGGGTATATTTCTAATTCTTCCTCTTCACCCCCATCCCCGTTCCTCTTTACACCTTTTAACCCAACACGTTAACGTTGATGTCCTTGTTTAATTCTTCAAACCTATCTATAGCCTTGAGTGACATTGAATACTCCATGCCCTCGAAATTCAACTCGCAAGCCCACTTCTGATACTGACTCACTCGGTTAGTGTTTTTTTTATCCATATCACCATTATGTAGTGCCGAATGAACAGCCCACTGAAAACATTTTTGATCATCATTTTTTACATTGATGATTGTCTTCTTTTGCGCAATTTTTCGAGAGAGTGGAATGTGTGACTTACTCTTCAGAGGTCTGAATTTGTTGAAGTGTGTGTTAAGTTTCTCAGTTCCTTTGAATGTCCACCCACTGCCTTCACGTTGGTAATTTGCAAGGTTTCTTTTGATCCTTTCTTCCATGAATCCAATTTCTAAATCTATGTCCGATGATTCTGTGTAATAACTGCATTCTCTGATCTGATCTAAAATATGAGAACAGATCAAGATCCTCATCCCATGTGAAACTTACCTTCATTAACCTGTAATACCATTTGTACCTTCAACGCCTTCTTAATCTCCAGTGCGATCGTGATCATATCCCTAAACGTTGGACGACCTACAGTATGTGGCCAAAAGTAAGTCATCATGTGAAAAATTCCTTATATATTTCATATAAAACCGGCTTTTTTAGAAAAATTCTCCTGAAGCCATTTCTTATCCGATTTTCATGAAATTTTTACCATTAAACTCGAAACTTTGTACAGTTTCTTCCAATAATGTTCACATATTTTTGTAGTTTATCATTTTCAAGAAATCATGAGTTGAACCTATGTGTATGATTTAGGTCAAAAATAGCAAATTTGGCTCTCTATTTCAAAATTGTTATTAATTCGGGTGCCATAAATCCAAACTTTCTGTTATTTTTACGGGTGCAATTTTTGTGTCCATAAATGCACACCCCCGTCAAAATTTCGCGGAGTAACCCCCCCGGGCTTCAACCTTAACAAGAACGGGAAATACAATAAAGACAAGTAATGTGATATAGATTTTTTCGATTTGTATCTGCTGTAGATGGGTTTAAACAATTACAAAATCCATCACAGATATTTGTTCTGTCAATAGATGGGTTTCCCCTTTTTCTTGGGACATTTTTTATTTTCCTGTTATTTATATATTAACAAAGGAAAATATTATTAAACTTCCTTATTTACAAACAGTGGAAATTTGGGGCACAGATACTTACTTGAATTAAATGTTCCGATTGGGAAGTATTGGAACCTCGTGATCGCTAATGCTAAGGGTTTTTACCTATTTCAGAACAAGGAAGTCACTAAAAATAACCCACAATCAATAAAAATGTATGCACACATTTAAAGTTTTAAAAAAAGTTGATCTGTCAGATGGTGTTCGTTTGAATTTTTCCGGTCTGTTGTAGGTTTATCAGCATTCGGGATATTTTCTATAGAACGTGGAAAGGCGGACAGACACCACCATCCAAGGCAACCGTAAGACTGAGAAAACACTCAAAAGTAAAGTAGTATATTTAAAAACATTCCATCAAATAAGTCATTTATTAAATCATTCATAACAGGATGCACTGTTAATACATTCTGGAAAACACAAAATCAAGTTTTTAGTTCCGGAAAGCGTTAATTCTTGAGACTGACTTAAAAAGATGGCTACAAATTGTGATTACGAAATGGAAGACGACAGTTTTCCTACATTAGATCGCAGATTTAATACAATTCCTCTAAAATCTTTAAGACCCTCGGCCAGAAGACAAATAGCATTACGGTTGGATGTACAAAAAGATATCATTGATGAAGAAACTGGAATGTTAACTGACTGGCATGGACTAGCAGAACTTGTAGGATTTAGTAATTTAGAAATTAAAAAACTTGAACGATCACGGCATCCAACGCAAGATCTACTAGATGATTGGGAATCAAATTCGGAATTAAAACCAACGTTGGGACATTTTTGGTCCTGTATGATACAGCTGAACAGAAAAGATGTGTTATCAGACTGTAAAACCGTAATAGGTAAGCCCCTAAAAAGATTTTTGTTTAGCATTTTAATGACATGGTTCTGTTATCACAATAAAAAATCGATGTCACATCTGGGGGTAATACAATATTAGGTCAACTCCAATAACGTCTTTTCACCGTTTAACCCGGAATTTTGTTTCTACTAAACCAAACTTTCACCGTTGGATCAACATAAAGACGATCAAACTAAGTTTGTTAACGTGTAATTGACGTTAATCCAACGTATTTAATGCGTATATTCAATTTCCAAGGAGAACCCAACAGTGACGTCTTTTTTGGCCAAACGAAGGCGTTGGTAATTACTGATTTGTCGTACACGATTTATAGTGTGCTTTATGCAGAATGGATTTATTATTGAACTAGAGTGTCTGACAACTGAGGAATTCTGTGGCATGTCAAGCGTTGCAATATTCATAAAAATAAAATATATGTTCATAAAAATGAAATATATGATCATAAAATAAAATATGTATTCATAAAAA